>BQNB010035293.1:0-48569 GCA_026074375.1 Tanacetum coccineum | reverse complement strand
GTACTAAGCCATGCCCTAAAATCATCAAAAAACACAAAAAAAAACGGGTATAAACGGCTAGTAGCCGTTGGGATTTTTTTTTTTTAAACCGAAAATAACCGGTTAAAACCGGTTTTTTTTTAAATGTAACGTCTAGTTTGACTTCCATGTTGACCAGTTTTTTTACCCGGTTAAAACCAGGTTTTTTTAAAAAAACTATTAACGGTTATAAAAAAAATTAAAAATTAAAAAATTAAAAAACCGGGTTTAACCGGTTTTTTTAAAAACCTGGTTTTAAAACAGGTAAAAAACCGGTATCGTAAAAAACCCGAAAACCGGTCTAACCGGTTCGGTTATAAAAAACCGGTTCGGTTAAAAAAACCGGTTTTTTTAAAAACCGGTTTCTGTTTTTTATACCGGTTTTTAAAAAAACCGATTAGGATTTGCACCACTAGTCCTTAGTCCATGATTAGTCCATGTATTGTCCAAGAATCATAATATCCAAATGTGTACACACTTATTTATTCATGTACTTTCATATGTAACTTTTTATCCCTTTTACTTATATATGCTTTACATAACTTAACCAACACTTATTTAGTGTATATGATTGTTTCATAACATGATCCATAACATTCATATATCATATAGCAAGGTTTACCAAAACCATAAACAAGAATAAAAACCATTTTTCATGTAGATAATTTCCTTAGATGGTGATTAACTATACAAACATTATATATGCATAAAATCACATAAGTAAAGAGATTAAGGGTTTTAGGTAACCTTATTATGAAGTGATATGATGAACAACACAATCTAAACCCTAGTTTAGATGACAAACCCAAGCTTATAACACCTTGAAAACACTAATTTCACTAAAACCCTAATCTTGAACCTTCTTGGTTTAACACTTGTAAATGCTTAACCAATCCTTGTAAACACCTTAGGTTATCTTAGAAATGATGTAGGAACACTTAGGAATGTGGTAAATAAAATTTGTATGGTTTGTTTATGGTGTTTGAGGTGAACCGTGGGTGAGGAGAGACCAAGAGAGAAATATGTGTGAAATTTTACTAAAGAAATGAGTATGTTTTGTTTCTTCCATTAGCTAAGGCATTATGTACTCATAGGACTAGTCAAAGACATAAATAAGGTCTTACAGAAGTCTTTGGTCCATTTCACTATTAGGAATAGTAAGGAAAATAAGTCTTGGTTCCTAAATCATGAGAACATCCCATGAAAATAAGGAAAGATATTTGCTAGATATTATTTTTGGTTGTCATCTCTATAAATCAGGCCATATATGTGTACATGTGATGATATTTTATAAATTTTGAGTATTGGGTACAATTGTGGGTATTTGTTGAAGCGTAGAAAAGTTTTGGTGGTTCCCGGAATGCCTAAACGTATTTTATCAGGAAACGTAACCAATTTACGTAACCAATTTACGTAACCAATAAAAATAAAATGAACAAAGTTAATAATTATCCTCAAAATAATTACTTAACACTTGCTTGATGTAAACATTTTATTGTTTGATGCCCGTTTACATTGAACGATAATTTTTAGCTTACGCGATTTAACTTAACGATTACGATTTAAAAGCAAACGCTTACAATACTAAAAATAAATAGTGAATTTATTGACGTCATAAATGACTTTAAAACACGGGGTGTTATATCTATCACATCATGCCAACTCATGATAACTCATTCTCTTTTATCCAATATGTGCTTGAAAGATTTGAAATTAAAATTTCAAATTCTTCCCCCTTTCTCTCCAAGTTAAGAATATTTTAGGAATATTCTCTTATACTCTAACTAGCTCTTTCAAACCTTTAGTTAGATCCTAACTAAGCTAGTTACACTTTGAGGAATACTCAAAATACCCATTTCTGATAATTTTTTTCTCTCTTACAATATAGGATAAGCAAAAGGCTTTTAAATACTTCACAAACGTTTTTATCAGATGGCTATTTGTGTTGGTTAACCTTGAGTATAATAATGATTGAAAGGTCATAGCGTGAAGTACAATTGGGGATTTAACAAGTGCTAGTATTTAAAATGCTAAAATCTTAAAGAAAACATTTTGAGAATTTGGTGCGCTGGCCACGCGATAACGCATGGGCTGCGCGCCACTCGCAAAATATTTTTACAACATTTGGGATTTTGGCCTATAAATATCCATCCTTAGCCTTTGTATTCCTTACCTTTTGCAAATATTCTTTCCTCTCTTTTCTCTTCTTTAATCCTTAAAGTCTAACACCTCTTGTGTTTTTAATCTTCTCATCTTATCATTCTATTGAAGAACATATCTCCGAAAGAGAGAAACACAAGTACCTAATGCTACTTATGTGTTTTGTCGAGGGTCCTCTTTCTCATACCCTTTATTTAGAATCGAGTCTCTAGGTTAGGTTAGGACTTGGTTCATCTATCTTATTTCAATCTATCGAGTTGTAAGGGAAGTCTTGTATCTGTAGGATCAAGCCTAGATCATTGGAGATCTAGTTGGGGTTGGTAAACTTCCAAAGGGAAGTTCTTAGTGTTCCTAGTTGATCTAAGTGATCCTAAAGGTTAAGTCGAATCACGGGTTCTTAGGGGTGGATTCCGAGGGCGGAATACCGTAGGTAGTAACTCTTCTTTGTGAGCGCCGATCTTTGTGCATATCTGTGGAATTAATTGTAATACGGTTTACAGTCCACCATAAGGAATATACTAGTGTGGTATTGGAGTCGTAGATTAGTAACTGGACGTACGGAAGGAATAAACCCCCCTTCCCGAATCAATATATATCATGGTGTGTTTCTCTATCTCTCTATATCTCTCTCTCTCTCTCTCTATATATATATATATATATATATATATATATATATATATATATATATATATATATATATATATATATATATATATATCATTACATCACTCGGCTCTTTTGAGACTTGAAGTTTTATAAACTTCGAAGAAGTCCAGAAAACCGTATTCACCCCCCCCCCCCTCTACGGTTCTACAATTTCATTTCATTCTTTCCTAATTGCTAAACTTATATACATTTCCTTTTTTGGTTTCTTTTTTGGTGAGATTATGTGTTTGTTATATGAGCTTTGTTTGCATATCTTTTTAGTGTATTTTTCTCGTAAAAACAATAAATAAAATTATTTTATCGCTTATTTCTCGGGTTATTTCTCTGTTGTTACCAAACAGTGGAATCCATAAAAATCTACTAATTTCTATTCTCTAAATTTCTATTCTCTGCTTCAATTATAATCTCTAATATTGTCTCTACCAAACGTGCCCTTACGGTAGTTTGAAACATATGCTTAAGCCATGATGAAATTCAAAACATATATGTTTATCAAGGCCATCACAAGACATTTGTATCGAGATTAGCCTTCGATAAGAAAATTAAATCATGATTGAAATTTGAGAAACCGTATATACAGCTGTTGTTGGTTGTGTGGAGAAACAATTGATTTTGCTCAATATATATGTCAAATTTTTTTGTGGTTTAATAGATAACCTAGTTTTACTATATATGTATGTCAATATTTTTAAATTAAGTGAGATAGGTGGTTTGATGTAGCATTACTTACAAAAGAGAAAACTCTTGTAGTTAAGTAATTTTGGGT
This sequence comes from Tanacetum coccineum, assembly GCA_026074375.1. Classification (NCBI taxonomy): domain Eukaryota; kingdom Viridiplantae; phylum Streptophyta; class Magnoliopsida; order Asterales; family Asteraceae; genus Tanacetum; species Tanacetum coccineum. The sequence goes on along the minus strand of BQNB010035293.1, from coordinate 44,959 downwards.
TTTAGTCCCTATCAACATAGAATGCAGGTGAGTGTATCATGACTGTATCATTTGGTTCTCATATCACGGTTATCCATGTATCATTTGCTTCATTTTCTAACATATAAAAAGAATTTGGCAGAATTAAATTATCGGATTCTGTGACAACCCAAAATTTCAGGTTTACTTTTACGTAAAACTCGAACAATTTACTTTGAACACGTATGTACTTGATTTAATATATAACCAGTTAGGTTATCCTGCGTACTATTAAAAATAACTTTGAACGTATCCTGACTCTAGACTAAGTTTAATTTACATGTATTTAGTCTATTATCATACTCATGAACATATTTTACAAGTCATATGCATTTAATTTTAAATCTTTTACTTAAGTCATTTAAACTTGCATGATATTGCATGCATGCATACACAAATTACTCAACACTTCACCCTCTTTCACATACTTACATAACTACACCTTATACTTTTAAAAATTACACAAACCCCCAACCCTTCAAGAAATCGGTTCCTAAAAGAGGAATCCAACAAAATGGTTTTTCAAGTTATAAACCCCATACTTCCTTTCTTGCTACACATCACATGTGTATAGTGTTAAGATCACTATTACCCTCTTCTCCCCCTCTTTGTCCTCCTTAGGCCGGCTCCATGCACCCTCTAAAACCTCAAAATAAGTCTTCCCAAAATGACTATAACACAAGCATGTGATGCATGCTAAGACCATTCAACCTTTCTTAAGTGTTTCTATATAAACTAACCACCTAACACACACCTCATTCACTACCATTCAAACTCATATCACTCTTTCTTTTTGTCTAATATTTTGGCAACCACAAGGAGCAAGAGCAAGGTTTTGGAAAGTGTTTTGGTTAAGGGTTTACTAAAATCTAGGGTTTGGTTATATAAAGTAGGGCTTTCTTACTGTTCTTGGGTAATTTATGCACTCTTATTCATCAATTCATCACCACCTCTTTGTAAGCATCTCATAATATTTATTTTTATTCATTATAATCATTTGATACTTATTTTTATATCACCACTATATACTTGTTGTGTAAAAACTTGAAATAAACCTGTTTGTTGAAAACCCTAATTCTGGCAGAATTTTATGTCGAATTGTACAAATGTTTTGACCACTTTAAAGAACACTTATGACACATTTCTTGGCTTCACGTGTTATTACTATGTCTTAGGAAGTTCCATTTAGAATTTCATGAATTTAGAAAATTTATTAGTATTTAAAATATTGTGTGCAAGACAGCACACTAAACATTATCCATATATTGGAGAACTTTAACTTTAGATTAGGAAGCTGGGCCTTTTGAAATTTTTGTATCTAAGATTTAGAATTAAACTCATAAACTTAAACCAACTAAAAAGGTTAAGTATTAAAGGAGTTATGACTAAAACAAGTTGGGTAAAACTTTCTAGAAATTCTCAACTTTGACCTCCGTGTGTTGTTTAGCACTTTTGGACCCTTTAAACTTTGATTCAGAATGTAAGGCTAATATTTTTGGAAATACAACTCAAAAACATCCAATATATGCTTTGGGATGGACTTATTTTAGTAGAGAATAAATGAGTTATGATACCGAGAAGTTGGATTTAAAAACTATCACAGGAAACTGCTTTGTTTTTCTAAGTTTAAATATTTAGTATACTTGATTTTAAACCACATTTGGAACTTGGTAAACCTTAGACACAAGTATATAAGGGTGATAAAAAGTTTATAAACTCATATGCATATAGTTCTATTCATGTTGTAAACCTAAAGCGCCTTATTATTACATTATGTTGCCGTTAGGATACTTTGCCACTTTTGAACTCGTACTTCTAATGAATCATTTGTTTGTTTAGGTTAGTTTCACAACCCCACTTTTTACTTGTTTTGAAATACTTGGTGTGAGAATACATTGCTTGCTTTTACTTACGATCACAAGTACTTTAAACTTTTACGGAATGCCTAAGTACCCTATTTCCTTGAAGTCTCCTTTATCATGAACCGTTAATTACTTTGTGTAAGAACGAATGCTTTAAGTAGATCTATTGGGGTTGATAACCCCCTTAGGCGTAGACAACATTTAACTACTAGTCAAACTGACGTGTTTTATTTGAGAAACTTTAGGTATATGATAAAGCACCTAGTGCGTCAAAATTGTAACAACTTGAACTTTGGTTAAGGCTTTGGTTTCATGAGCTTAGGGCATTAGTAATACTTTTTGTGTGATATTGTATTCGTTATAATAGTCACATGAACATGGAAATCTTGTGGTCCACACTTATACTTATTTAAACATATGATCTCACCAACTTTATGTTGAGGTTTTAGCATGTATTTTCTTAGGTCAATAACTTGCATGGCTAGCATCATGGAGTCTCATTGTTAGAGTCACCCATCGTGGTTGCGTCACATGGAAATTTCCTGCATAACTTTCATTCACTTTATTACCTTCTAAACATTATTTCTATTACGTGTTAAAACTATGAAGTGTAATTTGTGAAAACTTAATTTATCCAAATGTATCGAATGAATGTCGTTTCAAAATGACTCATTTAGAGGTCGTTCTTTATATTCTTGTGTTTCTTATGCTATGAAGTCAAGCCCTCGGTTACCTTTCCGCTGTGATATTTTAGGGGTGTGACAGATTGGTATCTAGAGCCAAGGTTATATAGAACTAGGTTGCATTATTAGGTCTAGACTACAACCATTGCATCATAACATTCTGCGCACATTTCTGTGCACATACTCACTATACGTTCATGCTTACTTTATGCATATGTGTACACTTGCCTTTATAAAAATGATATTTATATAAATACTAAAATTGTCTCAGCAGTATGTCCACCTCTTACATCACCATTTCTTCAGACTCTGACGATGAGAGCACCGGCTCGTCTATCTCTTACATCATCCTATCAAACTCAAAGGCTGAGGACATCGCCTTGCTGACTCTTGTACTTGACTATGTCCAAGCTTCAGACATTAACACCGAGTCGTCCGAGGAGGACCCTCAGGAGGCTGGCCTAGAGGAGTCCTTAGAGGAGGATACTTCTGAGGAGGATCCATCAGAAGAGGATGTGCCGGATACCAGCTCAGGTTTTGCTCTGCACCCATTACCCTAGCTCACCACATGTTTGTACCTACCTCAAATGGTCCAGCCTGGTACGAGTTCCATCTCCTCTGCCATTTCTAGGTTACACTATAACAGGCCACATCTTATATACACACCAAGGAAGGCTGTGCGAGCACCATATGTACTTCCACCAGCTATTGAGGCGGCCATCTCTGAGTACACCACTTTACCATCTCGTAATAGGTGCAGATCATCATCATCACCATCACCACCGTCACCATTATCATCATCACCATCACCACCACCTACTATGATACCACCTCGTAAGAGGTTCAAGATGACATCACCTCATCTGGATACTATTGTAGAGGATATCACTCCCGCACCTTACATGAGAGGTCGGATACCCGCCGTTGGGGGTGGGTTCAGCCTACGCTCTGTACTTGGAGATATGAGGAGGGTTCACCTAACACATTTGAGATTGGGGTAATCTCTACAGCATCCCACATACTCCCAGTTACTAGTAAGCCCATTCAGCACACCAAACGAATGCTCATGGCGAGGATCGTTTGTCATGAGGGGCAGATCCATAAGATATAGGATCACATAAAGGAGCTCTTACTGGAGCGATTTGAGACCATGCAGCATGAGATACATGGAGCATATACTAGTGTTGAGGCTGCTCAGGAGGAGATAAAGACCCTACACATTGAGTTAGGGGCAGCACGTGAGAAGATTTTAGATTTGGAGTTCCGCTTGGAGGATACCGAGACCTGCTTAGAGGCGAGCGAGGTTAGGGAGATCGGACTTGGGGTACTTGTCAGAGCTCTGTAGGATCATTTTGGACCACCTGGCAAGAGACAGTAGATTAGTATCATTTGTAGCTATATTAATGTTGTAGCCTACTAAGTTGAGTACTACTCGACTAGCGGCATTAATAACACACTTATACTCTTTTATTTTTGTAAAACAACGTATCAAGTATTAATTCTATTAGGTTTGTTATGATTATGCTATCTTGTGATGTTGATTTACTTTGCCATGGTTGTATTACTGCTGCTAGTATTACTGCTGCTCATATTAAAGTTAATGTTGCTCAGTTGTGTTAGTGCTGCTCAAGAACTTCAGAGAAAAATGCAAGTGTTTACTACTGTTAGTACACAGTTAGTACTGCTAGTGTAAAGTTACTACTGCTAGTGCATATTAGTGTTGCTCAGAGACTTAGAAGAGAAAAACTGCTAAGTAGTTACTACTGCTAATACAAAAGTTACTATTGTTAGTACAAAGTTAATGCTGCTGAAGAAGTTAGTACTGCTTATGTGATTTATATGAGTTATTTGTGTAAAAGATATGTATAACTTATTTGTTTAAAAGATTTGATATTCTTAGGAAAGTATTGTAAGCCGTTTAGGACTCCTTTGTGTATAAAAGGAGGTTCTAGGGCATAGAGTTTGAGATGAGTCATTCATAGAATTATCATAGCTTCAAGGTCTTTATAACCCTAATACTTTAAATTGTATTCGTATTATTAATAATATTGGAGCTTTTGTTTGTTGAATTATATGTTCATATAATTACTATTTCATTGATAGTTCTTCTTAGTATTAAAGATTAGATTATGTATAATCTTTAATACATTCAAACAAAGTTTCTACTATAGTTGTGTTAGATTTATCTAATATAACTAATCCTTATACAAGCTTAAGGAATTCGATCTATTGAAGTGGGATCAACAAGTGGTATCAGAGCTTGTTGCTTTGAGAAACTTTGCTAGAAGATATGGATTAAGATTCTGCACACATGATAGCTACATTCAAAGTTCCCATGCTCAAACCGGGTAAGTTTGAGTTATAAAGGATGAGGATTGAACAATACATCCATATGATAGACTATGCACTATGGAAATTCATAGAGAATGGTGCAACCTTGCCAAAAACAGCAGTTGTGGAAGGTGTTGAAAAAGTGATGCCTATTACATTTGCTGAAGATAAGGCTTAGAGAAGATTAGAAGTGAAGGCTAGAAGTACTTTAATGATGGGCATTCCCAATGGAACATCGTTAAGTTTAACTTATAAAAGATGTAAGCTGTTGCTGGAAGCTGTAGAAAAGAGATTTGGTAGGAATGCAGCTACTAAGAAGACTCAAAGGAATCTCTTTAAGAAAAAATATGAAAACTTCACTGCTCCAAGCTCAAAAATTCTTGATCAAACTTTTGATAGGTCAAAGCTAGTGCGTCAGTTTGGAAGCTTTTGGTATGAAAAACTTTTACAGAAGATGTAATCAAAAGTTTTAAGAAGTTTGTCCTTGAGTGGACACACATGTTGTTGTGTGGAGGATAAAAGCTGATTTGGATACAATAAGCATGGATGATCTCTACAACAACCTCAAGGTGTATGAACCAGAAGTTAATGGGAGTCTAGATCTAGTTCATAGCAACACACATGGCTTTAGTGTCCTCTTATATAATAACAACACCTAAGCATATTACTAATGAAGAAGTTAATATGCTCATGAAGTTTTTTTTTTACTGCTAGCACTCAAGTTAATGCTGCTAACTCTACAAATATTGATAACTTGAGTGATGCTGTTATTTGTGCATTCTTTACTAGTCAACCAAATAGTCATCAACTTGTACATAAGGGCTTGCAACAACTTGTTAATGGCAATGAGACTATTGGTTTTGATAAGTCCAAAGTGGAGTGCTACAACTGCCACAAGAGGGGACATTTTGCTAGGGAGTGCAGAGCTCCAAGAAATCAAGACAACAAGAACAAGGAAATCTCAAGAAGGAGTGTGCCTGTGGAAACAACTACTTCCACAACTTTGGTGTCATGTGATGGTCTTGGTGGATATGACTGGAGTGATCAGGAAAAGGAAGGACCTAATTATGCACTTATGGCTTACTCTTCTTCAAGTTCTAATTCAGAGGTATCCAATGATTCAAATTGTTCAAAATCTTATATGGAAACTGTTAAATTACTTAAATCTCAAAATGATCAACTATTAAGAGATTTAGAGAAATCTAGTTTAATGGTTTTAGGTTATAAAACAGGTTTAGAATCAGTGGAAGAAAAACTTGAATTTTATAAAAAGAATGAGTCTGTTTATGTAGAAAACATTAATGGCTTAAAATGAGATATTCAAGTAGGAGAAATAACTATTAGAGAGCTTAGGAAAAAGCTTAAAAAAATTCAAAAAGAAAAAGATAGCATTCAATTTAATGTAGATAAATTTAAAAATGCGTTAATGTTTAAACAAAGCTACATATAGAGTGTAGTATGTGATAATTGCAAGAAAGGTTTAGGCTATGAAAAATATAATGCAGTTCCACCTCCCTACATAGGAAATTTCATGCCTCCAACACCTGATTTGTCTTTTATTGGTTTAGATGAGTTTGTTAATAAGCCTGTAGTTGAGAACAGAAAGTCTGATGAAGAAGTGTCTAAGGTAGTTAGGAAGTCTGATGATTCCCCAATTATTGAAGATTGGGTGTCAGATAGTAAGGAAGAAAATATGTCTCAAACTAAAACTGAGAAGAAAACAGTTAAGCCTAGTATTGCTAAGATAGAGTTTGTCAAACCTAAGCAACAAGAGAAAACTGCTAGGAAAACTGTTAAACAAGTTGAGAAACATAGGCAAAACACTCACAGTCCAAGAGGCAATCAAAGAAATTGGAACAATATGATGTCTCAAAAACTAGGAAGCAATTTTGAGATGTTTAATAAGGCCTGTTATGTGTGTGGAAGCTTTGATCATTTGCAAGTTGATTGCAATTACCATCAAAAATAGTTTCAAAATCAAAGGATGGTAAAACCTGTTTGGAACAATACTCAAAGGGTGAATCATCAAAATTTTGCTAAAAAGACTCACCCCTGTGCTAAAAAGAACATGGTTCCAAGAGCAGTACTAATGAAGTCTGGCTTAGTATCAATTAATACTGCTAGACAAGTTAATGCTGCTCACTCAAAAACAACAGTGAATGCTGCTAGACCAATGTCATATCTTTCTAAAACAGCACATTCAACTGTTAAAAGGCCCATTCATAAGAACACAGCATTTAAAAACAGTAATATTAATCAAAGGGGTAAAAATCTTAATACTGCTAGGCCAAAAGCAGTAGTTAATGCTGTTAAGGGAAATAATGTTAATGCTGTTAAGGCCTCAGCTTGTTGGGTTTGGAAACCAAAGACTAAAGTTTTAGACCATGTTTCTAAACACAACAGTGCATCAATCACCCTAAAGAAGTTTGATTATATTGATGCACAAGGCAGATCTAAGTCAGTGATGGCTTGGGTCCCCAAAAGAAACTGATTTTCTTATCTAATGTGCAGGGCAATCCACAAATGGATTTATAGGATAAAGGAGTAATTGATAGTGGATGCTCAAGGCACATGACAGGGAACATGTCCTATCTTACAGACTATGAAGAGATAGATGGAGGATATGTTGCTTTTGGAGGGAACCTCAAATGAGGGAAAATCACAGGAAAAGGTACAAAAGCAAGTAATAATGCATGTCAAGCTAGAAATGGAGGACAGAAACCCTTGTCAAAATTTCATTTTGTTCCATTACTGGACTGCTGATCCCTATTTTTTTCCTAAGTCCAAAGAGTTCTATGTTGATGAATTCAAACTTCAAGTGTATGATGGAAAGAAGGTTGATGAGAGATCAAGAAACGATAAGTGAATGTAATGATCAGAGAAGAAAGATAATTGTAACAGCCATAAACAATGTTAATGCTGCTAGCACAAATGAGGTTAATGCTGTTGGTGTAAAAACAAGCAATGAACTTTCATTTGATCCAAATATGCCCGCTTTGGAAGATTATAACATATTTGACTTCTCAAGAAATGATGAAGATGATGGTGCAATGGCTGACATGAACAATTTAGATACTACAATCCAAGTCAGTCCTAATCCAACTACAAGAATTCATAAAGATCATCCTCTTGATCAAGTGATTGGAGATTTGAATGCTCAGCTTACATAAATAAGACAAAAATGTCAAAGAATTTGGAGGAACATGGGTTTGTTAGTACTATTCAACAAAGAACAATCCATAAAGACCTTCAAAACTGCCTGTTTGCTTGCTTTTTATCACAAGAAGAACCCAAAAAGGTAATTCATGCATTAAAGGATCCAAGCTGGATAGAGGCTATGCAGGAAGAGCTTTTACTATTCAAGTTACAAAAAGTTTGGACTTTAGTAGATTTACCAAATAGAAAAAGGGCTATAGGCTCTAAATGGGTTTTTAGGAATAAAAATGATAAAAGAGGAATTATGATAAGAAATAAAGCAAGATTGGTTTCTCAAGGGTACACACAAGAAGAAAAGATTGACTATGATGATGTCTTTGCCCCTGTTGCAAGAATTGAAGCAATTAGGCTATTTTTAGCTTATGCTTCATTTAAAGATTTTGTGATGTATCAAATGGATGTAAAAAGTGCTTTTCTCTATGGGAAGATTGAAGAAGAGGTGTATGTATGTCAACCACCAGGATTTGAAGATCCAGACTTTCCTGATAGAGTATACAAGGTTGAAAAAGCACTGTATAGACTACATCAAGCTCCTAGAGCTTGGTATGAAACCTTGTCAACATATCTGTTGGACATGTTTTCATAAGAGGGGAAAATTGACAAGACCCATTTATTATCAAAAGCACAAAAGGTGTATTTGTGGTCCAAGTTTATGTGGATGATATCATCTTTGGTTCAACAAAGAAGGAGCTATGCATTGCATTTGAGAAGTTGATGCATGAGAAATTTTAGATGAGTTCTATGGGAGAACTTACATTCTTCTTAGGATTACAAGTGAAGCAGAAGAAGGATGGCATATTTATTAGTCAAGACAAATATGTTGAAGAAATTTTAAAGAAATTTAGGTTTACAGAAGTCAAGACTGCAAGCACACCAATGGAAACTCAAAAGCCTCTGCTCAAGGATGAAAATGGTGAAGAAGTGGATGTTCATATGTATAGGTCAATGATTGGTTCATTGATGTATCTACGTTTCATGCCTGACATCATGTTTGCAGTGTGTGCCTGTGCTAGATACCAAGTCAATCCAAAGGTTTCACATCTTCATGCTGTGAAAAGGATTTTTAGGTACTTAAAAGGTCAACCAAAATTGGGCCTTTGGTATCTAAAAGATTCTCCTTTTGATTTGGTAGCATACACTGATAGTGATTATGCTAGAGCAAGCTTGGATAGGAAGTCTACAACAGGAGGTTGTCAATTCCTTAGATGTAGATTAATATCATGGCAGTGCAAGAAACAAACAGTGGTTGCAAATTCCACAACAGAAGCTGAGTATGTGGCTGCTTTAAGTTGTTGTGGACAAGTGATTTGGATTCAGAATCAACTACTTGATTATGGGTATAATTTTATGCATACCAAGATCTTTATTGACAATAATAGTACTATTTGCATAATTAAAAATCATATATTTCATTAAAAAACAAAGCATATAGAGATTAGACATCATTTTATTAGAGATTGCAATGAAAAGAATTTGATTCAAATGGTCAAAATCCATATTGACAAGAATGTTGCAGATTTACTTACAAAAGCATTTGATGTAAGTAGATTTTAATATTTGATTGTTAGTATTGGAATGATGAATCTTTAAAGTCTTTTATCTCTTTATGTTTTTGTAGAGTTTTGTATGAATTAGTACTGTTATTCATGTCATTAAAAGTTTTTGTTGTTAAGTATAAGTAGTACTGCTGGTTATACTTAATACTGCTGAGTTTCTACTATTAGTTATACTTAATATTGCTAGGTATAATTAATACTATGATGATTGTGAAAATTGTTATGGCTTGTGTTTTCTTGGTTTTTAGACTAACATTTTACAGGAAAAGCAAATAAAAGTGTTAGATTAATGATGGAAAAGCTTTTTGGAATGGAATTGGAGTTAATACTGGTGACTCAAAGTTAATGCTGCTAGGCATAACTTACTACTGGTGGTTCTAAGTTAATGCTGCTAAGCATACACTTACTACTGCTGAGTTACTAATGCTGGGTTCAAGTTAATGCTGTTGAGGGTATTTTTATAAATACTTTGATTAAGGGTTTCAATCGATTCTTTAATCAATTTCACTCTTTTAAATACTCTCTAATCACAAACCCTAACTCAATTTTATCATTCATTATCAAAACTCAACACAATTGGCGAATCTAAAGTTTGCTGATACTTATAATATGGTCGCATTTTTGTCTAAACCCGCAGAAAGTGATGGGTTTAAACAAATTATGGATTTTCTGAATGCACACCCTATAAAGTATGCACTCACCATCAATCCCACTATATATACTTCTTGCATCGAGAAATTCTATCAATAATGATTATTAAAAATTAAAAGCGTGTAACCGCTTAAAATCATTACTATCAATAATGATTATTAAAAATGTGTAACCACATCCATAATATAAATCCACACAAACCATTTCATATCTCCAACACACAAATATTTTTTGTTACAACAAAAATAGTCTCTTAATATACCTTCACTTTCACTCATCAACTCTTACTGGTACTTACTGCAGAGATTCTTTATTTTTTCGTTAGAAAAACGCTTAGCCGGATAACATTTTGATCCTCCCCCCCCGTCCAATTATTATGCACGGGTACCCGCCGCCGCATTGCGCGGGTACCCGGCTAGTATATATTAATGCCCCTTATTTTTTACCGGCCCAGTTAGATATAATGTAATATCCTAACAAGTTAAAGCATTATGAATTTTTCTAATTTGTCCTCCTTGTTTATACCGATTTGGCCTAGCTCTTTTGATGTGCAATATGTAGCTACTATTTTTGGGTGTTTATGACATGTCATAATCTTAAGTTTTAGGTGTTTATCAAGCTTTGTAGTTTGAGGTTAATGTGTTACTCCAGCCACATTTTATATGTATTTAACTTTTTGGTTAATATATATACCGGGGTAAAACCCTTAAAAAAAGACATTATTATTTTTTTTTTGAACGGCGATTTTATTAGAAACACAAACTAGCAAGGAGCTGATTACAATAACATAGGTAGGATTTTTTAACCCCACTGTTCAAACCGAACGAAGCTTTAGACCTAGATTTACACCAATGAAAGGAACTAGAAATGACATTATCAAAGTCATAGGACTTCACAGGAGTTATTATCGTCAAAAAAAGGATCTTGTAACGGATGATTCCAAACATACCACCAAAGAGTGTACCAAACGCCCTCGAACATATTTTTGAGATTAGATCCCATACGTCTTGTGAATCAAAGCCAAGATTTTCCATTCATCATATGAGTTCGTTTCTTCGAAATCCAAGTTCCACCAGCGCATAATTTTTTTTCCAATATCTCGAATCAAACTACATCTAAAAAACAGGTGCTCCGACGATTCGATAGCGTTATCACATATGGGGACACGAATATTATTGACATCAATACCTCTACGAGATATGTTGAACCGAGTAGGCAAAGCATCTCTCCAAATTTTCCAAGCAAGAACATTTATTTTTATCGGAACACATTTTATCCATCTAGTCTCCATCCCAAGATTTGGAAGACGCAGCTCGTCAAATAGTCTTCGAGCGGAGGCCACAGAGAAAACACCCGTACCCTCCAGCTTCCAAACCCATCTATCTGCCAAGGGCACTAGATTTACCGAACTCACCAGCTCCAACAAGCTATCAAATTGGTTCTGTTCAGCTCCCCCCTAGGAATACGACGGAACGAGCTATACAGGTCCGGGTTGCCCAATTTATAACTAACAAAAATCTCTTTATGGTTTTCAAGTGCAAACATTCTAGGAAAAGAATTTTTAAGGACCCCACCCTCCGTGCCTAATGGATACAACCAGAATTAGTGATCCCCATTTTCCCAACTTAAGAGTTCAAATAATCAAAAACATTCGTCCTGTTCTTTGAAGAGCTCCGAACTTCTTTCAATATCGAAAGGACATTATTTGATGAAATTCATGTTCAAAGTGTTTGAAGTCGACAAATGATAATTATTGGATAGTATCCTAAGATAAATCCGTCTTGTTTGTTGTTTTTACAGTTCACATATTCCAAAGAGATGTGTATAAAAAGGCTATTGCATTAGAGTACGGTGAAAAGTGCTTTTAGTACATTTTTTCACTGCTTATTGTATGTACTCAGCCATATCTTTGGAGTTGTCAATTTTACAAAATTCTAGTAAACATACATATATAGATCGTCATACATAAAGAAATATCTTCATTTACTAAACTACATACACCTTTACTAAGAATTTGTTAATTTTAAAAAAAAAGTAAGAATTTGTTTAGTTAGCAAGTCGTGTAAGTGTCTTGAATGAAATTACTTACCTATTTATTTTAAAAACACTTAATAACGGGGTATCAACATGCTTTTTTTAAGCGCATGACTAATTTAAAATAAATAACTCTAAACACACCATAAAGCATACTGGATTCATAAAAGGTATACATTGACGGAAATACCGTGACCCTGAGTATCTTTTGTCATCGGCTATTGTCCACCCACCAAAGAATAGTTCCGACAACTCTTCTGGCTCATCCGAGCACCAACTAGTGTGAGCACAAACCGAGACTCGAACCCGTGACTTTTTATCCAAAAAATCTCTCCGACAAGCCATAGATTTTTCGAAGGTTATCATATTTTAATTCTATTCATCGTAGTAGAACTTGAGGTATCATGATGAATAACTATAATCATAAGAGGAAGTTATGATATATTTTGATTATAATAGATCTGTAAGATCTTATATATCTTATATAGAAAAAACAACACAATCTTATTTATTTAATATTTTCTGTAATTACAATTGAACGATTTTGTATTTTTGTAAATTAAAAAAAAGAGTTTAATTTAGATTAAGAAGAAAAATAAAACACATTTAAAATTCAACATTTGAAACAAAAATCGAATCGAATTCAAATTGTACTTAACCGAACCGAACTCTGAATTTGAATTCGGTTATGTTTTGGGTTAACCTGAATAACCTGAATTATATCATTAATTTTTTTCTAAATCTAATTGTATAAATTTTTAGAAAAAAAATTTATAACAAGTTTAAAAAGTGTTTTTATATTAAGATAAAATTTAAGTTGTCTTTTTATATATAAATATTCAAAAATATATATATTTATATGAATTTGACTTTCGATTCAGTTTCTCGTTTTTAAGATTGGCAAAACTTTATCACAAAACCGAAAACTCGAATATAATATAATTCGGTTCAATTTTTTTATTTCCGATTTGATAAATTATGTGCGGTTACAAATTTTATTTTATTTTATTTTTGATAAAGGGTTTCCCTGGTAAATTTATTACTCCAAAACTCAAATTCAGTACAATGGATGAGGTGTGAATAAATCTCTGCCCTATTACATAGTGTCACTCTACTTACTTAAAGAAGATTATACACCTAGAGACTAACTACAAAGAGACTCATAAACATCAGTATTTTTTCTTCTTACGACACGTACCTTTGATATTCCAAAATCTATATCACTATAGATTGAATATTGTCAGCGAATTTTCTGGCCTACATTCATATCATCATTAGTCTAGATCGTAGTCCGTACATCAACATTCACATGGTTTTTCTCTATTGTTACCAACAAGCTATTAGTTACTATAACCTAAACCCTGTTGGTTTTGAAGCCAAGAAACTTGTCATTTCATTATCAACAGGTTCAACTTCATCCTCTTTATCATGATCACCCGTATAATCAATCTTTTCTAGAGGCTTACCTTCATCATCTAAAAGCACACAGTTCCCCGCCAGCAGCTGTTTTTCAAACATATTAATCTTTTCAACTAAAGGGTAGAACTTTGCCCTTCCTCTTACACACTAGACATAGAAGTCTTACCCCCTAAATTAACTTCCTCATTAACCGTGTTATCAACATTTAGAGCCTCAAGCGAGTTACTAAGGGAAAAGGTACCATTACCCGATGTCAAAGCATTCGTCTTAGTATTTTTTGAAGAGTTACCTGTTGTCGAGACCTTCTTCTTATCAGCAGAAGGAGCCGTTTTAGGGCTCATCTCTTCAGTCGGTTGATTTACTTTAGGGGCGATATTAGTTTTTTGCTCACTGAAGGGACGGTTTAAAGTTTTCGGTGCCTCCATTATTTCCACCTAATTTCTTCTTTTTACTTCAATAAAACCATCATCAGCCCCGGATGATCCACCCTTGTCTTTATTCACCACTTGTTTCGGAGCTTTTGAACAATCATCAACTGAGTGACCAAATATTAATCACGTACTACAACGAGGAGGTTCCCACTCGTATTCAACATGAATGGTTTCTTTCGTATATCCATGTCCTTCTAGGTTTTGAACAGCCATAACTAGATTATCGCAAAAACCATTAAAAGTATCAATTTCAATCAAAATTCTTGCATAACTGCTCCTACCTTATGATTCTAGACACATGAAATTCGTATATGAGTCTAGCATCATTGGGGTACCGATTTTCATGGCGATCAAGCTTAACCCATCCGATGTATACACATCCGCGGGGACATCATGGGGGGGGGGTGGGGGGGGGGGGGGGTGGGTAACTTCACCCAAACGGTAACACGAAACAATTCTTCTTTAAGAAGACTCGCGCCGTTTATTTAAAAATATAGGGACTCCACGAATCATCTATGGACCATCTCTAAGCACCGAATCAACACCCTCAGTAGATGAGAACTTAAAAAAGAAAAAACCTTTCACTAACGTTACTTTCTCTAAGCCATAATTTTTCCAATGGTTTCGAACAAACCATTCTACGACAAGGAAAACAAGCCTTTTATCGATAAAGTAACCATAAAGTATAATTTTCATTCTATCATTTACCTCATGAACCGAAACCAACGGTAACTGATTTGATTTTTCTGGTTCGGATTGATTTCAATTGTGATTCATGCGAATATTACCCGAACTGTGAGCACCCTTATTCTAAGCAAAAGTAATATAGGATGGTAGCAAGTGATATTAGGAAAAAGAATATAAGATGCCAAAAGTAGGCGGTATCTATTTCTTACTGTGCACGGTTCGGTTTTGGGTCGGTTTTGGCTAAACCGAACTCGAACCGGATATATTCGGTTTTTAATAAAATCAAAAACCGAAACCGCTCGGTTTTTTCGGGTTTCCTCGGTATTTGCGGTCTCGGTTTTTCGGTTTCTAAAAACCGTTTTTAATTGGGTTTTTGCTTATTTTATATTAATTAAAATTGTTTTACGTAGAAATATTGGTTATTTTTTTTGCGAATATGTGTAAATAATGTTTACACAAATTTTTACAATTATACACATATAAATGAGAGATACACACATGCATTGTGAAATACACATAGTAGATCTATTGTCATTGTAAACGACATATTGTCAAGGTAAACACACGTACACGCACAAACATATATATAAACAATTAAGATAATTATATTATAATAATTTCATTCATAAAATAAATATAAATTTAAAATTTTTAGATATCATTTATTTATTTATATTATATTAATTATATATTATTATAAAACTGGTTTGGTTCGGTTTTTATGGTTCGGTTTTTGACCAAAACCGAAACCGAACCGAAATTTTTCGGTTTTTGAAAAATTAAAAACCGAACTATCGGTTTCTAGTTTTCGGTCGGTTTTTTCGGTTCGGTTTTTTCGGTTTTCGGTTTCTTCTGCTCACCCCTAGCCAAAAGTATATATTCATGGAAATTAAAAATAAAAGAATTGTTTGGATTAGTGTGGATTGTCCGCTTCTCACGTCACTACCTGATTTTTGTAAAATTCAAGAAAATGATGTTTTAAGGATCATTAGGTCATTTGTCCGAATGTTATTCAAAAAAAGTGGTGCAAATGATTCCTTCAACTCTATTTTACGTCTGTACATAGGAAACAACGGCACAAGCTGCCTACGAGTCTGTTGACGATGTTGGTAATGGTGGACAAAGAAAATGTTAAATGAACATTAAACACATGAAAATCAGATTTGAATTTTTTATCGTCTGACCAATTTATATTATTGATCGATGGCGGTCTTCTTCCGTCACCAAAGGTGCATTAATGAGCTCGACCCATTAAAACTATATTACATTTCCTTTGTTCCCCCACTATATTACATTTCCTGTGTTCCCCCCTCCCCCCCCTCACATATTCAATTTTTTATATTGTTATGAACAGTAATAAAATATTAAACTAATCTTATGAATAATAGTTTATTATTAAACAAAGAGTAAATTGCAAAAATGGTCTTTGTGGTTTGGCCAAATTGCAGATTTGGTCCGTCGAATTTCGAAATTACAAAAAACGTTCGTATTTTAAATGTTTCGTTCCGCTTTTGCTCATTGATCGAACTAAAATGACCGAAATACCCTCGTCATCTTTTTTACTTTATTTTTCTTATGAATTTTTATTTTGTTTTAATTAATATTAAAATTCATCATCACTTTTTCTAAATCTTTTATATAATAAAAGAATTACATCATTTCGGAGTTTTCTATCAGATTAAATCTTATGAGAAAATAAATTGGACCAACCATAACGCTTGATTTTGTCACGTAGGCAAAATCATGCGATCTGATTGTTCAATAAAAGTTCATAAATTGAATCAATTTGGTCAAAATTAAAAAAATTTGGTGGAGAAATCTGATGGAGAAAAAAAACACATAAAAATATATGTGTCAAATTTGTGAAAACAAAAACTTGAAAAAAGAGGGATAAGTAATAAAACCTTTAGTCGGTTTTAATTTTAGATAAATTATATAGAGTTAAAAGTGTAAATTTATAAATTTATAAATTTTATTATAACTTTAAAAAATAAACAAATAACCCCTTAAACTTTATACTTCTAGACTTTATATTTTAAAATATAACAAACGTAAACAATTTCTTACTTTTAAACAAAGATTTAACATTATCTAATCACATCCCAAATATACCCGAACATTTTTTGGTGGATTTTTTATTGTCGGCCTGAAATCATGTTGTACAACCAAAAAGAAAACCATTGAAGCACATAAATTATCGTAAATAAAGATTTATATATTATCGTAAATAAAGAAGCATATACCCAACACTAAGAATACCGGTCTTCTAAAGTGGAGGTCAATGGTTCGAATATAACGAGGAAAAAATTAATCCCCTTGTGGCCTCGAAGGTTCACTTGAACCGACTCCGAGCTATCTAAAATGGTAGTTTCGCAGGGATTAGTTGGCTCACAGTGTCGAGTCAGAAAACATGTAAAAAAAATTACTAATTTTATTTTAGCCGGGAAATTCCTCTTTACTAAAAAAAATTACTAATTATCCTCAAGTTCATATACTACGTAATATATAAAAGATTTAATGAATATATTCTCTTTATATGATTTCGATAATACTTCACTTTCATGATATTTCAAAAACTCATTGGTAAGTGTGCTATTTGTTTCTTATTGTTTCTTGAACCGAAACAAATGAAAAGATGAAATAAACTTGTTTTATTCTTTTCTTTTATGGTTTCGAAATTAAAAAAAACAAAAATTAAACACATCACACAACAAATCATGTCCCAGATCTAGATTCAATCAAAGTCGTGACTGGGTTTTCAAGATTTGTTTCGATTTGGGTTTAAAAAACTCATTTGTATTAACAAAACTCGAACAGTGGGTCCGAGTAAGAGAGGAGGAAGAAGTGGATATGTGTTGTGTGGGTTATCACAAATTGTTATAAGAGTGAGGGTTTTTATGGAAGTGATCCCGGTGGTGATGGCGGGAGTTGTGTTGGTGGAGAGATGAGAGAGTTTTTATTAAAAGATAAAGGAAAATGTATTATTTAAAAGAAAAAAAAATTATAAAAAAGAACAGAGAGTATTTTAGTCATTTTAGTTCGACGGACCAAATCTGCAATTTGGCCAATCTACAAAGACCATTTTTGCAATTTAATCTTAAACAAATGTTAGTCTATGTGACAGAAAGATACATGTTCTTCTCTTAGCGTATCCAACACATCTTCATCACCTAACAAAAAAAAACCCAACCCATTGCATCCGCCTCCTATATCTCTTCTAAACCCAAAAAAAAAAAAAAAAAAAAAAAAAATAAAAAAAAAAACTTAATAAAAAAAAAAAAAAAAAAAAAAAAAAAAAAAAAAAAAAAAAAAAAAAAAAAACAAAAAAAAAAAAAAAAAAAAAAAAAAAAAAAAAAAAAAAAAAAAATAAAAAAAAAATACAAAACAAAAAAAAAAAAAAAAAAAAAAATAAAAAAAAAAAAAAAAAAAAAAAAAATAAAAAAAAAAAAATAAAAAAAAAAAAAAAAAAAAAAAAAAAAAAAAAAATAAAAAAAAAAAAAAAAAAAAAAAAAAAAAAAAAAAAAAAAAAAAAAAAAAAAAAAAAAAATAAAAAAAAAAAAAAAAAAAAAAAAAAAGAAAAAAAAAAAAAAAAAAAAAAAAAAAAAAAAAAAAAAATAAAAAATAAAAAAATAAAAAAACAATTTAGTATGTTGATGGTTGTGTGTTATACGTGTTCTTTAATGCATTTTAGCAACTTATTGACTCATCAAAAAATAACTTACATAAAACCGCAATCACAAATCAATCCGTTGTTTTCAAAAAAAATAAAATTATTCTTGTTGGAAGAAAAACACCTCAATCAAGAAGGTTTGGATCTATCATGGCCAACAGTGATGACGACAATGAGTTAAACCTAAATATTTTTGTATTTTTATCAAGCTTAATTACATTATCTTTGATATTTTCACTCTTATTAGGGTTTTTGTAGGATAATAATTTTATTCAAGTCTATGATTTTGTTAAAATCAGTAAATGATTCAAATGTGTGATGTTGTTGATGTTTGGGATGGCTTATTGAGACTTCGTATTTGTGATGTTTGGGATTACTAAACAAAACTCTCAGTTATATGATCAATACAGTTTTTATGGTTAATTGCTTGATATATACTTTACCTTCTTTACCGAGTTTATAGGATCTAACTGCTAAAGTATTGGTAATAGTAAGCTGTATTTTGTTACCGATTATATCTTGGTTTAGGGTACATTCTCAAATATCTTGGGATGTTAGGTCCAATTTTTTGTGGGAGACTCACATTGATAATTTGCATAGTCTGATAAGGTCTTTGATGTGCCGCTACTAATTTTCTTGCAATTATTATCATCGCAGCCATCACCAATCAAATTTACAATTTTGAAAGCAAGTTCGATTAAAGACAGGAGCAGGGTTTTAAACAAACTCGAACAAAAAGAAAAATGACACGGTAAGTTAATACAAGAACTGGCTACAAGAGTTGATGATTTACTACGTAGCATGACCTTTATTTTTACACAAAAGTAAATCAGATTGTGGCATGTGCCCATATATTTTGTTGTTGAAATTTGAATTCCTGCTTATGTGAACAATTATTTACATGGTTTATGGATCTTCTATAGCTAGGCTATCTGATGTATAGCTTAGATGGGGTTTTATTTGTTTCTTTTGCTTTATATGCTGATCGAGTGTTTCATGTCTTACGACCCAAATAGAAAAGCCAATAAAATTAGCTAATAAGCCAACCGATGAAATAAGTCGAACGAGGTGGAAGTTTATGAGTATGTATTTCATTTCAGTTTATTTGTGATCATATGAATGGATGTCTTTCAAGTTTCGAGAATCATTTTGCTTACTTTGATGTATCCTTGCTTTTTCAAGGACAAATTTAATGAAAGATCGTTCTGAATACAAGGATGCATTTTACTAAGCAAGTAGTCAGTAACTGGGATTAATTGTCTGCCTTTTAGAAAAGGTGATTGGGAATGAATGGTTTCATGTTAGTTACGAGAATGCATAAGGTGATGAAATTCATCTGAAATAAACACTTTAACATGCTTACTCGAAACTGCTCATTTTCCAAGTAATGAAATAAGCGACTACGCTGTTTTACATTCTTTTTGTCTTAGCATTCTCAATTGCTAAATTTGCATGAACATGTCCTTAATACACAAAAGACACCCAAACACCAGCAAAGTTGTACATCTTATTGTTTCGGCCACCAAAAAATGTTACTAATCGATGACCTACATGGTTGTATATTATGTTGTTATGGTGTGCTAATAATTAATCTCTATTTTTACTAAACAATGACCTGTTTGCCCTTGGATGATTAGATAGTATCGATATGTTTTGCAACAAATAGAGGGGTTTGTGGTGTCAGTAGTGTTGGATTCTAATGACCCAAAATTCAAAAGAGGGGAATTTGTAGCAAGGCTTACTATTCGGGAAGAATACACTTTAATTTACAAAACGGGTCAATTGAGGAAGATTCAGCAAGATGGTGGAATTCCTCTTTCTTACATGTTGGCCTTCTTGGTATATGTCATCTCTCTTCATACATCTATTTTGGTAAAAAAGAAATGGTCATAGAAACAATACTATTCACTAATAAGTTAGTTTTTATATAATTTAAGTTTAAGATACATTGTGGGCGACTTTCAACCTGTTTTACCCATTTCACTTTTTGTTATTTTGATGTTAAAAGTTTTCACTAATGCTCTGTTAGCGATTAAACACAATCGAGTCCTAAGTTATACATATTTCTTCATTTTTCTCTATATATTTTTTTGTTGTTCTTTCTTTCGGCTATATGTTTTCCTAAACTCCCATTGTGGATGTATGTAGGACATTTGATCAACCGTCAAACATGATTTTTCCTGATTGTTTTTATATATGCTTCACTATCCAATATTAGAACATGATGTCTGAAATATATAATGTAGGCATACCAGGATTTACAGCCTACGCTGATTTTTAGAGGTTTGCGCTCCAAAGAAAGGAGAATGCGTTTATGTATATGCAGTTATCGTACGCGCCAGAAAGTATGTATTCTAAGCACTAGAATATGTTACCATTTACATAAATTTTGAATAAGCATTATAGCATAGTGCATATAAAATACATTTTGGGTTACTGACCCATTTGAACCGTATCTAGAAAGAACATTAAGACCATGACATTGTTGGGATTAAAAGTCTTCTTGATGCTGTTAGAATTACTGCTGCTCAAGTTTATGTTAATACTGCTCAGTTGTGTTAGTACTGCTCAAGAACTTTAGAGAAAAATGCTAAGTGTTTACTACTGCTAGTACACAGTTAGTACTGCTAGTGTAAAGTTACTACTGCTAGTGCATATTAGTGCTGCTCAGAGACTTAGAAGAAAAACTGCTAAGTAGTTACTACTGCTAGTACAAAAGTTACTACTATTAGTACAAAGTTAATGCTGCTGAAGGAGTTAATGCTGCTAGTGAAGAAGTTAGTATTGCTGAGTAGTTCGTCCGCGTTTGTGATTATTTATATGAGTTATTTATGTAAAAGATATGTATAACTTATTTGTTTAAAAGATTTGATATTCTTAGGAAAGTATTGTAAGCCGTTTAGGACTCCTTGGTGTATAAAAGGAGGTTCTAGGGCATAGAGTTTGATACGAGTCATTCATAGAATTATCATAGCTTCAAGGTCTTTGTAACCCTAATACTTTGAGAGTATTCATATTATTAATAATATTGGAGCTTTTGTTTGTTGGGGGGAAAATTATTTTATGTTATATAATACTGTTTCATTGATAGTTCTTCTTAATATTAAAGATTAGATTCCGTATAATCTTTAATACATTCAAACAAAGTTTCTACTATAGTTGTGTTAGATTTATCTTAATATAACTAATCCTTATACAAGCTTAAGGAATTCGATCTATTAAGTGGGTATCAAAGTGGTAATCAAAGTAGCTTGTTGCTTTTGAGAAAACTTTGCTAGAAGATATGGATCAAGATTTTGCACACATGGTGGCTGCATCCAAAGTACCCATGCTCAAACTGGGTGAGTTTGAGTTATGGAGGATGAGGATTGAACAATACATCAAGATGATAGACTATGCACTGTGGGAAGTCATAGAGAATGGTGCAACCTTGCCAAAAACAATAGTTGTGAAAGGTGTTGAAAAAGTGATGCCTATTACAACTGCTAAAGAAAATGTTATGATAAGATTAGAAGTGAAGGCTATAAGTACTTTAATGATGGGCATTCCCAATGAACATCAGTTAAAGTTTAACTCTATAAAGGATGCTAAGCTGTTGCTGAAAGCTATTGAAAAGAGATTTGGTAGGAATGAAGCTACTAAAAAGATTCAAAGGAATCTCTTAAAGCAGCAATATGAAAACTTCACTGCTCCAAGCTTAGGGATGCTTAATCAAACTTTTGATAGGCTTTAAAAGCTTATGAGTCAGTTAGATCTTTTGGGTGAAATGCTTTCACAAGAAGATGTTAATCAAAAGTTATTAAGAAGTTTGTCACCTGAGTGGAACACATATGCTGTTATGTGGAGGAATAAAGCTAATTCGGATACAATGAGCATGGATGATCTCTACAACAACCTTAAGGTATATGAACAAGAAGTTAAAGGTATCTCTAGCTTAAGTTAAAGCACACAGAACATGGCTTTTGTGTCCTCTTCTAATAACAACACTAGCAGCTCTAATGAAGTAGTTAATGTTGCTCATAGAGTTACTACTGCTAGCACTCAAGTTAATACTGCTTACTTTACAAATATTAGTAACTTGAGTGATGTTGTTATTTGTTCATTCTTTGCTAGTCAACCAAATAGTCCTCAACTTGCACATGAGGACTTGCAACAAATCCATCCTGATGACATAGAAGAGATGGATTTAAGATGGAAAATGGCCATGTTGACCATGAGGGCTAGAAGGATTTTAAAGAATACAGGAAGGAAGCTTACTGTTAATGGCAATGAGACTATTGGTTTTTGATAAGTTTAAAGTAGAGTGGTACAACTGCCACAAGAGGGGACATTTTGCTAAGGAGTTCAGAGCTCTAAGAAATCAAGACAACAAGAAGGAAAGCTCAAGAAAGAGTGTGCATGTGGAAACATCTACTTCTATAGCTTTGGTGTCATGTGATGGTCTTGGTGGATATGACTGGAGTGATCAGGCAGAGGAAGGGCCTAATTATGCACTCATGGCTTACTCATCTTCAAGTTCTGACTTAGAGGTATCCAATGATTCAAATTGTTCAAAATCTTGTATGGAAACTGTTAAATTACTTAAATCTCAAAATGATCAACTATTAAGAGATTTAAAGAAATCTAGTTTAATGGTTTTAGGTTACAAAACAGGTTTAGAGTTAATGGAAGAAAAACTTGAATTTTATAAAAAGAATGAGTTTGTTTATGTAGAAAACATTAATGGCTTAAAATGGGATATTCAAGTAGGAGAAATAACTATTAGTGAGCTTAGGAAGAAGCTTGAAAACTTCAAAAAGAAAAAGATAGCATTCAATTTAGAAAAATGATTGAAGATTTGATTGGTGAATATGAGGAGAGAGAATGAGTGTTTGACACTTGTCAACATGTAAATGGAGTAGGCCTATTTGTAGGTCTATTATGTAGGCCTAAATATCATAACTCTTCAATTTAATGTAGATAAAGTTCAAAATGCATTTGAAAGTTTAAACAAGCTCATAGAGTGTCAGATTGTTGATAATTGCAAGAAAAGTTTAGGCTATGAAAAATATAATGCAGTTCCACCTCCCTACACAGGAAATTTCATGCCTTCAACACCTGATTTGTCTTTTACTAGTTTAGATGAGTTTGTTAATAAGCATGTAGTTAAAAATAGAAAGTCTGATGAAGAAGTGTTTGAGATAGTTAGGAAGAATGATGATGCCCCAATTATTGAAGAATGGGTGTCAGATAGTGATGAAGAAAATGTGTCTCAGCCTAAAACTAAGAAAAAAACAATTAAGCCTAGTATTGCTAAGATAGAGTTTGTCAAACCTAAGCAACAAGAGAAAACTGCTAGGAAAACTGTTAAACAAGTTGAGAAACATAGGCAAAACACTAACAGTCTAAGAGGCAATCAAAGAAATTGGAACAATATGATGTCTCAAAGACTAGGAGGCAATTTTGAGATGTTTAATAAGGCTTGTTATGTGTGTGAAAGTTTTGATCATTTGCAGGTTGATTGCAATTACCATCAAAAACAGTTTCAAAATCAAAGGATGGTAAAACATGTTTGGAACAATGCTCAAAGGGTGAATAATCAAAACTTTGCTAAAAAGACTCACCCCTGTGCTAAAAAGAACATGGTTCCAAGAGCAGTACTAATGAAGTTTGGCTTAGTATCAATTAATACTGCTAGACAAAATATTTCAAAAACAACAGTATTGGTTAATACTGCTAGAAAAGTTAATGTTGCTCACTCAAAAACAATAGTGAATGCTGCTAGACCAATGTCATATGTTTCTAAAACAACACATTCAACTGTTAAGAGGCCCATTCATAAAAATACAACATTTAAAAACAGTAATATTAATCAGAGTATTAATACTATTAGGGGTAAAAATGTTAATACTGCTAGGCTAAAAGCAGTAGTTAATGCTGTTAAAGGAAATAATGTTAATGTTGTTAAGGCCTTAGCTTGTTGGGTTTGGAAACTAAAGACTAAAGTTTTAGACCATGTTTCTAAACACAAATGTGCAGGGCAATCCACAAATGGATTTACAGGATCAAGGAGGGATTGATAGTAGATGCTCAAGGCACATGACTAGAAACATGTCCTATCTTACAGACTATGAAGAAATAGATGGAGGATATGTTGCTTTTGGAGGGAACCCCAAAGGAGGGAAAATCATAGGAAAAAGGTACCATTAAAACTGGTAATCTAGATTTTGAAAATGTGTATTTTGTGAGAGAGTTAAAGTTTAATCTCTTTAGTATCACTCAAATGTGTGATAAAGAGAATAGTGTTCTTTTTAATGACACTGAATGCATTATTTTATCTCAAAACTTTAAGTTAATTGATGAAAGTCAAGTTTTACTTAGAGTTCCTATAAAGATTAATATGTACAGTGTTGATTTAAAGAACATAGTTCCTAAAGGAGGTTTAACTTGTCTTTTTGCAAAAGCTACATCTGATGA
Organism: Tanacetum coccineum; assembly: GCA_026074375.1. Lineage (NCBI taxonomy): Eukaryota > Viridiplantae > Streptophyta > Magnoliopsida > Asterales > Asteraceae > Tanacetum > Tanacetum coccineum. The sequence goes on along the minus strand of BQNB010035293.1, from coordinate 19,945 downwards.
ATCTAAACTTTGGCATAGAAGGCTAGGTCACTTAAACTTTAAAACCATGAATAAATTGGTTAATGGAAATCTTGTAAGAGGTTTACCTTCCAAACTTTTTGAAAATGATCAAACCTGTGTCGCTTGTCAAAAGGGAAAGCAGCACAGAGCCTCTTATAAGTCCAAAACAGAGAACCCAATCAGTCTTCCTTTACATTTGTTGCATATGGATTATTTGGCCCAACACTTGTAAAAAGCCTTATGAAGAAAATATATTGCCTAGTTGTCACAGATGATTTTAGTAGGTTTACATGGGTTTTCTTTCTAGCTACTAAGGATGAGACTAGTGGCATTCTTAAGTCCTTTATAACTTGGATAGAAAATCTAGTAGATCACAAGGTTAAAGTGATTAGATGTGATAATGGGACTGAGTTCAAAAATAGAGAAATGAATCAGTTTTGTGAGATGAAGGGTATTTTGAGACAATTTAGTGTAGCTAGAACTCCTCAACAAAATAGAGTTGCTAAGAGGAGGAATATGACACTAATTGAGGCTGCTAGGACTATGCTAACTGATTCTAAGTTGCCAACTACTTTTTGGGCAGAATCAGTTAATACTGCTTGCTATGTGCAAAATAGAGTGTTAGTAGTTAAGCCTCATAACAAGACCCCATATGAACTTTTTCATGGTAGAACACCAACTTTAAGTTTTATGAGACCATTTGGGTGTCCTGTTACCATTCTCAATACCATAGATCACTTAGGCAAATTTAATGGTAAGGCTGATGAAGGTTTCTTTGTTGGATACTCTTTGAATAGTAAAGCCTTTAGAGTATTCAATAGTAGAACAAGGATAGTGGAAGAAAACTTGCATATTAGGTTTAGTGAGAGTACACCTAATGTTGTAGGTAGTGGACCAGATTGGCTATTTGATATTAATGCACTAACAAGAACAATGAATTATGAGCCAATTGTTGCAGGTACACAGTCTAATGGTTTTGCAGGTACAAAAGCAAGTGATAATGCAGGTGAAGTTAGAAAGAAGACATAACCTGTCAAAAATTACATTTTGCTACCATTATGGACTGCTGATCTACCATTTTCCCAAGATCCAAAGAGTTCTCATGATGCTGGATCCAAACCTTCAAGTGACGACAGAAAGAAGGTTGATAAAGATCCAAGAAAAGAAAGTGAATGTAATGATCAAGGGAAGGAAGATAATGTTAACAACACTAACAATGTTAATGCTGCTAGCACAAATGAGGTTAACGATGTTGGTAGAAAAACAAGCATTAAACTTCCAATTGATCCAAATATGCCTGCTTTAGAAGAATATAGCATATTTGACTCCATAAAATATGATGAATATGATGATGCAGAGGCTGACATGAACAATTTGGATACAACAATCCAAGTCAGTCTTATTCCAACTATAAGAATTCATAAAGATCATCCTCTTGATCAAGTGATTGGAAATTTGCAATCAGCTACACAAACAAGAAAAATGACAAAGAATTTGAAGGAATATGGTTTTATTAGTACTATTCAATAAAGAACAAACCATAAAGGCCTTCAAAATTGCTTGTTTGCTTACTTTTTATCACAGGAAGAACCCAAAAAGGTAATTCATGCATTGAAGGATCCAAGCTAGATAGAGGCTATGCAGAAAGAGCTTCTACAATTCAAGTTACAAGAAGTTTGTACTTTAGTGGATTTACCAAATAGAAAAAGGGCTATAAGCTCTAAATGGGTTTTCAGGAATAAAAAGATTCATATGGGAATTATGATAAGAAATAAAGCAAGATTGGTTGCTCAAGGGTACACACAAGAAGAAGGGATTAACTATGATGAAGTCTTTTTTCTTGTTACAAGAATTGAAGCAATTAGGCTATTTTTAGCTTATGCTTCATTTAAAGATTTTGTGGTGTATCAAATGGATGTAAAAAGTGCTTTTCTATATGGGAAGATTGAAGAGGAGGTGTATGTATGTCAACCACCAGGATTTGAAGATCCAGAATTTCTTGATAGAGTATACAAAGTTGAAAAAGCATTGTATGGACTACATCAAGCTCCTAGAGCTTGGTATGAAACCTTGTCAACATATCTGTTGGACAATGGGTTTCAAAGAGGGAAATTTGACAAGACCTTATTCATCAAAAGGAACAAAGGTGATATTTTGCTAGTCCAAGTTTATGTGGATGATATCATCTTTGGTTCAACAAAGAAGGAGCTATGCAATGCATTTGAGAAGTTGATGCATGAGAAATTTTAGATGAGTTCTATGGGAGAACTTACATTCTTTTTGGGATTACAAGTGCAGCAGAAGAAGGGTGACATATTTATTAGTCAAGATAAATATGTTGTTGAAATTTTAACGAAATTTGGGTTTACAGAAGTCATGACTGCAAGCACACCAATGGAAACTCAAAAGCCTCTACTCAAGGATGAAGATGGTGAAGAAGTGGATGTTCATATGTATAGGTTAATGATTGGTTCATTGATGTATCTTACATCTTCAAGACCTGACATCATGTTTGCAGTGTGTGTATATGCTAGATACCAAGTCAATCCAAAGGTTTCACATCTTCATGCTGTGAAAAGGATTTTTAGGTACTTAAAAGGTCAACCAAAATTAGGCCTTTGGTATCCAAAAGATTCTCCTTTTAATTTGGTAGCATACACTAATAGTGATTATGCTGGAGCAAGCTTGGATAGGAAGTTTACAACAGGAGGTTGTCAATTTCTTGGATGTAGATTAATATCATGGCAGTGCAAGAAATAGACAGTGGTTGCAAATTCCATAACAGAAGCTGAGTATGTGGCTGCTTTAAGTTGCTGTGGACAAGTGCTTTGGATTCAGAATCAACTACTTGATTATGGGTATAATTTTATGCATACCAAGATCTTTATTGACAATAACAGTACTATTTGCATAATTAAAAATCCTTTCAATAAAAAACAAAGCATATAGAGAAAAGACATCATTTTATTAGAGATTGTAATGAAAAGAAATTGATTCAAATGGTCAAAATCTATATTGACAAGAAAGTTGCAGATTTGCTTACAAAAGCCTTTGATGTAAGTAGATTTCAATATTTGATTGTTAGTATTGGAATGTTAAATCTTTAAAGTCTTTTATCTCTTTATGTTTTTGTAGAGTTTTGTATGAATTAGTATTGTTATTCATGTCATTAAAAGTTTTTGTTGTTAAGTATAATTAGTACTGCTGGTTATACTTAATACTGCTGAGTAACTATTTTTAGTTATACTTAATACTGTTAGGTATAATTAATACTGTGATGATTATGGCTTGTGTTTTCTTGGTTTTTGGACTAACATTTTGCAGGAAAAGCAAAAAAAAGTGTTAGATTGATGATGGAAAAGCTGTTTGGAATGGAATTAGAGTTAATACTAGTGACTCAAAGTTAATGCTGCTAGGAATAACTTACTACTGCTGGTTCTAAGTTAATGTTGCTAGGCATAAACTTACTACTGCTGGGTTAAAGTTAATGTTGTTGAGGGTATTTTCATAAATACTTTGATTAAGGGTTTCAATCAGTCATTTGATCGATTTCATAGTTTCGTAAACTCTCTAATCATAAACCCTAACTTAATTTTATCATCCATTATCAATACCCAACATAAATGGCGAATCTAAAGTTTGCAGATACTTACAACATGGTCGCATTTTTATCTAAACCCGAAGAAAGTGATGGGTTTGAACAAATAGTGGATTTTCTGAATGCACACGTCATAAAGTATGCTTTAACCGTTAATCTCACTATATATACTTTGTGTATCGAACAGTTCTGGTCTATTGTCAAGGCTAAAACTATCAATGAGGAAGTTCAGTTACATGCCCTAGTAGATGGCAAGAAGATTATCATCACTGAATCAACTGTTAGGAGAGATCTTCAACTAGAATATGCAGAAGGTGTTGATTGTCTACCAAATTCTACCATCTTTGAATAGCTTACACTGATGGGGTATGAGAAAATTTCACAAAAGCTTACTTTCTATAAGGCATTCTTTTCCCCATAATGGAAATTTCTGATTCATACTATTTTACAATGCCTAAGTTCAAAGACTACTGCATGGAATGAGTTTAGTAGCACTATGGCATCCGCAATTATATGCTTAGCTACAAATCAGAAATTCAACTTTTCAAAATACATTTTTAAAAGTATGGTTAGAAAACTTAGATAATTTGTCTGGGAAATTTTTGATGTATCCAAGGTTTGTACAAGTGTTTTTGAATAATGTCAAGGCTAAAACTATCAATGAGGAAGTTCAGTTACATGCCCTATCTCACACTAAGAAGATATTTGGAAATATGAGAAGGGTGGGAAAAGATTTTTCTGGAAAGGTGACATATTTGTTTCTAACTATGCTAGTTCAAAACTAAATGGGTGAAGGTTCAGCAATGCCAACTGATCCCCAACACACACCCATTTTTATTCAACCATCTCCTCCACCTCAAAAGACTTAAAAACCTAGGAAGCCTAAGAGAAAGGATACTCAGGTACCTCAGCCTAGTGGTCCTACAAACATTGTTGCAGATGAGCTGTCTATAAGGAGTTGGGTGATAGTTTGGTGAGGGCTGCCACTACTTCTTCTAGCTTAGAAGCAGAGCAGGACAGTGGTAACATAACTAAGATCTGATCCAAGGCAACACCTAATGAATCTAGTTCCTTAGGAACTACTTCAGGTGGTGGTCCCAGGCGCCAAGAAACCATGGGGGATACAATTGCTCAAACTAGGTATGAGAATGTATCTACACAATCCTATGATCCACTACTCACAAGAGGTAACACACTTCGAAGTGGTGAGGATAGTCTAAAACTTACTTATATGATGGATCTATGTACCAATTTACAAACAAGAGTTCTTGATTTGGAGCAGATAAAGACCACTCAACAGATTGAGATTGATAGTTTGAAAAGGAGGGTCAAGAAGCTTAAAAAGAAAAGAAGTTCAAGAACTTACAAGCTGAAGAGGTTATATAAAGTTGGTTTCAGTGGTAAGGTAGAATCCTCTAGAGATGAAGAAAGTTTAGGTGAGGATGCATCCAAACAGGGGAGGATTAATGCTATTGATGCTGATGAAGACATTACCATGGTTAATGTTTAAGATGATGCTGATAATGAGATGTTTAATGTGAATACTTTGACTGGTGATGAGGTGTCTGCAGAACAAGAAGTTGCTGCTAAAGATGTGAATTTAACTGTTAATGAAGTTACTTTGGTTCAAGCACTTGCAGCTTTGAAAAGTGTAAAACCCAAGGTAAAAGGGGATGTTATAGAAGAGCCAAGTGTATCAGTTAGTGTTGCCAGTGCTTTAACAAAGGTTAGTGTTGCTACAACAATAACTGCTACAATTCCAACTCTATTATAACAACCTATACTTTTCCAGTATTTCATCAATGTAATATCTACTTACTATGTTAAGTACTACTTTTTTACGGGAATAAAATTTTCATTTCATTCCATTCCATTACGTATCATAGTTTACATTTCTAAAAGTAAACGAGCTCACGCAACGACATATGCCTATTCCTATCTATGTTTACATCTAGCAAACATCATAACATGTACAAGTAATATAACATCTCATTTGAATAGGAATTCCCTCTAAAATAAGGTACAAGTCCTTTAAAGCATAATGTACAAGTCATTAATGCACAACATTCAAAATAGTCATTTTACCTCCGTTTTCCTAAAGAATCTTGTACAACCCATTAAGTACAAGTTACAAGCAACCAATACACTACATTTACATTCCATTTACCTTCTCATTTCATGAATTTACAAGAAATTAAAACTAGAAACCCTAACCCGAGCTAATTTCTAAACCGTGGTCCGTTTCTTTGTTTTTACCAGTTTTAAACCTAAACCATTAATCAAATTAAGTTATAAACACTTAAGATACAACATTACATTTTATTTACCTCCTTATCACTCCATTACACACAAAAAATAAGCAAGAAACCCTAACCCGTGCCTAATTTGAACCGGCGACCCATTTTGCTTAATTTCTACCCATTTTACATACAACCAAGCTACCACCCACCTCTATGATCCTCCTACTTCATTATTAAGAAGTTTACAAGCTCCTTGAACCCATTACTTGGTTGCTAGATTGGCCACATCACCACCTTGCGGCTTCATTTCAGTCGCAACACATAAACATCCCCACAACCTTCCACCTTGCATTCTAGCTTACAAGACTCACACCATAGCCCCTCCTTGTCATACCTAGATGATCATTGTTACTTCTACTTGGTCCTTACTCCTCCAAACTTGGCCACCAAGGTGATTTACACCTATAAATAGGCGCACCCTTTGTTCATTTCAACTCACACATTCAATTCTCATTCTATCTCATCAATGGCGTCTAAAGTCTGATCAAGGAAGTTCTAAGAAGTCCCAAGAACAGAAGTGAAGCCAAGAGTTGAAGTCTTGAAGCCCCGAGGAAGTTATCTTAGGCGTACGAAAGCAAAAGTCCCCATTTCGACCCGTTTTCAATCATTTAGCTCGAAACCAGGTTCTTTAAGCTCGTGATCTATTTTAATACTCTTATAATGTCCTAATGATCATAATTATACTCTTGTTAAAAGCTTTTAGCTTAAAATCCACTCGTTATTCACTTTTGATCCAAACCGAATACTAGAAACCCTAATTTCACGTTTTCATTTAATCTATAAGCTAAACTTGTAAAATGTTGTTATAATCTATCCTAATAAGCTTATCTAACAATATTATAATCATTTTATTAAGTCTTAAAAAGATTTGAGTTAAAAACCTAGGCGTTTTCATTTTTAAACCCTAAAATGACCCGTTTTGATTTCTAGCTTACCGAATCATTAATATAAACTTTCGTTGCATTAAAACATCTTATTTTAGCTTATATTAATAAGCTATAATCTGCAAATATCTTTTGGAATCTTAAAATAAGCTTGCATGCAAATTTGGACTAGTTTTGTAATTATTTTCATGCATAAGGGTATATATTGTAACTTTTTGAAATTATTAAGTACAAGGGCTAAAAATGTCATTTTATGAAAGTTATTACCTCAAGGGTATGTTTTGCCAAGTTCTAAAGTCAAGGGATTATTTAATATATACTTTATATAATAAAAGGACTAGTTTTGTAAATGTTTATAAACCAAAGGTATATATTGTAAATTTGATATTCTTAAAAATATAAAATAATATATTTTTATATAAATTATGAAAATATAAATAAATGTTATCAAACTTGTTTTTATTAAAACACGACACATTAATCGTTATTAATTATCGATCGACGCGTTATAAATTAAATAGGTTTCATATTAAAAGTAATTTATCATCAACTAGCTTCTAAAGAAATGTTAAAATCTTATCGTATCACTTACGAAAGGAAATTTCATGTAAGAGGGGTACCATTATTATTCGTCTTGAGAGTTTACTGGGTTTACGGATTTAAAGTGCCCAGACCTCAAACGATACCAGAAAAAAAAAAAAAAAACATGTGCCCTCTGAATTATGATAGCCCGAACAGTGATACACTATATCCATAAATTAATAAATCAAATATGATAAAACATTATGAATATTTGACAATCAAACTAAGACTCGGCATATTACCCCAGGTTACGTGACGAAGCTGCTTTCTTTCAATCGATATTCTGAACTTTCCCGCCCATCATACTACCATTCAGACGCATTTCATTTGATATACTATTGCCATCAATCAGATTTCCCTGTTAAGGTGAGATTTCATAGCCTCGCTTTTAAATCTTTTAATACTTTATAAACCCGCGAGGGGGATACATGCTTAAACCATGAATGCAAGTGTTTTTCCAACTGTATGCTATCCAGATATATTATTGCCTAAGTACCTTCCAGTGCCACTATTTCTATATCATGAATCATTAATTACTTGCATTGTGAGTGAACACGAATATTGTGAATAGATCTATTGGGGGTGACGACTCCCGTTGGTATACCTATGCTTGTGGTAGCCAAACGTACTATATTTGACTCAATGGGTAACTTTGGCAAGTTACCTTTCCACGGGGACATTTGTTCCTCAACCAATGTCACTACGGTGATTTTCCCTGTTAACGTATTGATGTCATAAACTTAGGTACAATAATATTGTTTTCCATGATAATTGTATTCGTTGCAATTATTACTATCCATTATGATAACTTGCATTCAACCGTTTTCCATGATAATTATGTCTACTTATGAGTATAACAACGTAACCCACTATCTATTATGATAACTTGTATTCAACTATTACATTTCAAACCTATGAATTTCACTCAACCTTTATGTTGACCCTTTTTATGCATGTCTATCCTAGGTAATTAAGCAACTTATGGCATGGAGTGGCATGGACTTGAAGATGGCTAAAACCTGTTATCATTCACAATTTTATGTTTCTAGATTATGGGACCTGCCTTTGTAAAACTCTTATTTTGAATGAATGATAACATATCTTTTAAAGACGTCTCTTTTGATTCGTTTTCTATGATTATGCCTGTGATTCATGAAGTAATACCCCAGATTAGCTTCCGCTACTATATTTATCAAAATGGGGGTGTTACAGATTGGTATCAGAGCCATTGGTTATAGAGAACAAGGGTAAAACCTTAACTATAACTACTTTTCTTTTACCATCAATGTCCTCCGTGCCACTGCATTTCTTGAATAGTAAAGATGCCACTACTTTTTCCTGAATAATATGTAAAATACATAACTATTATACTATTACAACTTATGTTATTTTCCACTGGGTTGTACATTCATGTCTTCGTCCCCTCACTCTACTATTGTCCCATATGATTTCGATATTGAGGATGTTTTTTCCTCTACGAACATTTTGAACTATTTCCCAGCCTCACCGGGAAACATCTTTCCTAATCCTTTCGAGAAGATTTCATCACCAAAAGATACTGAGACTTCTGTCGAATCACCTATTTCAATATCTCCATCTTCATCAGTAGGATCTTCATCACCGGTTAGGTCAACTACACCATCACCAGACTATCTCTTTGATGAGTCTACCTTCATAAAGTTAGATAACTCATTATGGATCATACCGTGACCACTGGGAAGTGAACCAGTCCTCGAGGAACCTAATGAATCAAATGCTTGTTAGAACATTCATCCTTGAAAATAATCATGAAGGATATTCAGGTTCGTCGTTAAAGGTCTTCTGAACAAGATTCAAGAACTCAAAAACAACAAGAGAGAACCACCAGATTAGATCTTTGTCATTTACATCTTTCTAGAATTCAACCACTAGATGTATGGTATAAATAATGACACTTGCCAAATTTTATTATATAGACAAGTTATTTATACAAATGATGATTCTGGTATACCTCGTTGTTTCATAATACCAATTGTGTATGTCGAGACTGTCTATCCTATATCCTGTGGTATAATGACTCATATCTTTATCCGGGATTACTATGATTCTTTTACCATCCGATTTTCTCAAACCTTTGTACTTAGAAACTCTAAGCCTCCGATTGGATCACTCATCTCCGTATCTATCTTTGGAAGTCTTAAATTCCAAAAATTATATCCTGCAATGTAATATCAAAGAATGATCACAAGGTCTTGTATTAGAATGAAATTTTTAACCATTAACTTTGATATGACTAGTAGTCATTTTATGGATTTTTATTCTATGTTGTCTTGTATATATTGATAGATGCCTCCCAAGAGAACATCAACATCTGAAACACCAATAATGACTCAGGCTGCCATCTGGCAACTGATTACTGATGGTATTGCTGCAGCTCTAGAAGCACAAGCTGCTACCATGGAAAATATCAATAGGAATGTAATAAGTAACTACAAAGGGTTTATGAGTTGTCAACCTTCCTATTTCAATGGTACAGAAGGATCTGTTGGCCTCATCCGCTGGTTTGAACGTATTGAATCGGTATTTTCGCGTAGCAAGTGTGCCGATGAAGACATAGTGACATTTGCTACTAGTACTCTAACCGATGACGCCTTATCCTGGTGGTATGCATACGCCCAACCTATTGGGATGGAACAAGCCAACAGGATCACCTGGATCGAATTGAAAAGGCTCTTGACCAATAAGTATTGTCCTCGAAAAAAACCCCCCCATGAAAAAAGTCCAAGAAAATGGAAAACGAATTTTACACTTGGCTTGTGAAAGGAAATGAACTCAAAACTTACGTTAGAAAATTATAGGACATATACAGTCTTATCCCAAACATGGTACCAAACACCGAGAAGCTTATGGAAGTCTTTATCGGGGGATTACCCAGAAGTATTGAAGGAAATATCAGCGCTTCAAAACCTCAAACTCTGGAGGAAGCCATTACCATAACTCAAAGGTTAATGGAGCAGGTAATAGAACATAATTCTACGCAAGAAACCAATGATTAAAAACGAAAGTTTGATGATAGCAGAAACACCAACTACAACAACTACCCTAATGATCATAACAACAATAACCACTCTAACAATCGCAACAACAACAACTACCAAGATAACCGTAACAATGACAACCGTAACCACCAACAGCAAAATAGAAGGCATAAAACCTTCAAGGCTAATGGAAACCATGGATATAATGGACCTCATCCCCTTTGTTGGAAGTGTACTCTGCATCACATAGGACCTTGTATTGTCAGATGTCAGAATTGCAACAAAGTTGGCCATCAGTCTAGAAACTGTAGAAACTAAGAACTTCTCTTTCTAAATATCACTCTATCACTCAACTAAATCTAGAGACAAGATTTCTGTAAGGTTGGGGGACTATAACAACCTGTAATTTTCCAGTATTTCATCAATGTAATATCTACTTACTATGTTAAGTACTACTTTTTCACGGGAATAAAATTTTCATTTCATTCCATTCCATTACGTATCATAGTTTACATTTCTAAAAGTAAACGAGCTCACGCAACGACCTATGCCTATTTCTATCTATGTTTACATCTAGCAAACCTCATAACATGTACAAGTAATATAACATCTCATTTGAATAGGAATTCCCTCTAAAAGAAGGTACAAGTCCTTTAAAGCATAATGTACAAGTCATTAATGCACGACATTCAAAATAATCATTTTACCTTTGTTTTCCTAAGGAATCTTGTACAACCCATTAAGTACAAGTTACAAGCAAGCAATACACTACATTTACATTCCATTTACCTTCTCATTTCATGAATTTACAAGAAATTAAAACTAGAAACCCTAACCCGAGCTAATTTCTAAACCGTGGCCCGTTTCTTTGTTTTTACCCGTTTTAAACCTAAACCATTAATCAAATTAAGTTATAAACACTTAAGATACAACATTACATTTTATTTACCTCCTTATCACTCCATTACATACGAAAAATAAACAAGAAACCCTAACCCGTGCCTAATTTGAACCCGCGACCCATTTTGCTTAATTTCTACCCATTTTACATACAACCAAGATACCACCCACCTCTATGATCCTCCTACTTCATTCCTAAGCAGCTTACAAGATCCTTGAATCCATTTCTTGGTTGGTAGATTGGCCACATCACTCCCTTTGGCTTTAAGGCAGCCGCGACTACAAATCCACCACACAAACCATCCACCTTGCCACTATGACTCACCAAGTATCTATCCTCATCACTACACCTTGCTCTCTAAGCCTTTCACCTGAACTTGACACCTATCTAGCCCAAACTTGCTCACCAAGGGTTCTTGCACTATAAATAGATGTGCACCCTTTACCAATCAACTCACACCTTCATTCTTTCTTTCTATCTATCAATGGCATCCAAGAACTGATCAAGGAAGTCCTAAGAGGTTCCAAGAGCAGAATACAAGTGAAGAAACCAAGTCTTGAAGCCCCGAGAAGGTTATTCTAGGCGTACGAATGCAAAAGGTCCCATACGACCCATTTTTGAACCATTAAGCTCAAACCTAGGTTCTATAAGTTCCATTTCTATTTCAATACTCTTATTATGTTCATATAATAATAAATATACTCTTGTTAAAAATATAGAGCTCAAAACCTACTCGTTATAAGGTTTTGATCCAAACCGTACCTTATTAAACCATAAAATCATGTTTTTATGTAATCTATAAGCTAAACTTGTATAATGTTGTTATAATCTATCCTAATAAGCTTATCTAACAATATTATAATCACTTTGTTTAGTCTTAAAAGAATTTGAGTTAAAAACCTAAGCATTTTCATTATTAAACCCTAAAACGACCCGTTTTGATATCTAGCTTAACGAATCGTCAATCTAAACTTTTGTTATGTTAAAACATCTTATTTTAGCTTATATTAATAAGCTATAACTTGCAAATATCTTTTGGAATCTTAAAATAACTTGCATGCAAATTTGGACTAGTTTTGTAATTATTTTCATGCATAAGGGTATATATTGTAACTTTTTGAATTTATTAAGTACAAGGGATGAAAATGTCATTTTATGAAAGTTATAACTTCAAGGGTATGTTTTGCCAAGTTATAAAGTCAAGGGATTATTTAATATATACTTTATATATTAAAAGGACTAGTTTTGTAAATGTTTATAAACCAAGGGTATATATTGTAAAATTGGTATTCTTAAAAATATAAAATAATATATTTTTATATAAATTAAGAAAATAAATAAATGTTATCAAACTTGTTTTTATTAAAACGCGACACATTAGTCGTTATTAATTATCGATCGACGCGTTATAAATTAAATACGTTTCATATTAAAAGTAATTTATCATCAACTAGCTTATGAAGAAATGTTAAAATCTTATTGTATCACGTTACTAGGGAATTTCATGTGAGGGGTTTCATTAGTGTATTCGTCTTGACGAGTTTGCTGGGTTTACGATTTAAAGTCCCCTGACTCCTCAAACGATACCACAGGGCCTCTGGATTATGATAGCCCGAACAGTGATACACTATATCCATAAATTAATAAATCAAATATGATAAAACATTATCAATATTTGACAATCAAACTAAGACTCGGCATATTACCCTAGGTTACGTGATGAAGTTGTTTTCTTTCAATCGATATTCTAAACTTTCCCACCCATCATACTACCATTCAGACGCATTTCATTTGATATACTATGGCCATCAATTAGATTTCCATGTTAAGGTGAGATTTCATAGCCTCGCTTTTAAATCTTTTAATACTTTATAAACCCGTGAGGGGGATACATGCTTAAACCATGAATGTAAGTATTTTTCCAACTGTATGCTATCCAGATATATTATTGCCTAAGTACCTTCCAGTGCCACTATTTCCATATCATGAATCATTAATTACTTGCATTGTGAGTGAACGCGAATATTGTGAATAGATCTATTGGGGGTGACGACTCCCATTGGTATACCTATGCTTGTGGTAGCCAAACGCACTATATTTGACTCAATGGGTAACTTTGGCAAGTTACCTTTCCACGGGGACATTTGTTCCTCAACCAATGTCACTACGGTGATTTTCCCTGTTAACATATTGATGTCATGAGCTTAGGTACAATAATATTGTTTTCCATGATAATTGTATTCGTTGCAATTATTACTATCTATTATGATAACTTGCATTTAAACGTTTTCCATGATAATTATGTCTACTTATGGGTATATAACAACGTAATCCACTATCTATTATGATAACTTGTATTTAACTATTACATTTCAAACCTATGAATTTCACTCAACCTTTGTGTTTATGCATGTTTATCCCAGGTAATTAAGCAACTTATGGCATGGAGTGGCATGGACTTAAAGATGGCTAAAACCTGTTATCATTCACAAATTTTATGTTTCTAGATTTTGGGACCTGCCTTTGTAAAACTCTGATTTTGAAATGAATGACAACGTATCTTTTAAAAACGTCTCTTTTGATTCGTTTTCTATGATTGTGCCTATGATTCATGAAGTAATACCTCATATTAGCTTCCGCTGCTATATTTATCAAAATGACGGTGTTACAGAGTGGTATCAGAGCTCACGGTTATAGAGAACAAGGGTAAAACCTTAACTATAACTACTTTTCTTTTGCCATCAATGTCCTCCGTGCCACTGCATTTCCTGAATAGTGAAGACGCCACTACTTTTTCCTGAATAATATGTAAAATACATAACTATTATACTATTATAACTTATGTTATTTTCCACTGGGTTGTACAGTCATGTCTTCGTCCCCTCACTCTACTATCGTCCCATCTGATTCCGATATTGAGGATGCTTTTTCCTCCACGAACATTTTGAACTATTTCCCAGCCTCACCGGGAAACATCTTTCCTAATCCTTTCAAGAAGATTTCATCACCAAAAGATACTGAGACTTCTGTTGAATCACCTATTTCAATATCTCCATCTTCATCAGTAGAATCTTCATCACCCGTTAGGTCAACTACACCACCACCAGGCTATTTCTTTAATAAGTTATCTAATTCTGTGAAGATATCATTATGGATCATACCGCGACTATTGGGAAGTGAACCAGTCCCCGAGGAACCTAATGAGTCAGATGCTTGTTAGAATGTTCGTCTTTAGAAATAATCATGGAAGATATCCAGGTTCGTCATCAAGGGTCTTCTGAACAAGATCCAAGAACTCAAAAACAACAAGGGAGAACCACCAGATTAGATCTGTGTCATTTTCAGCTTTCTAGAATCTAACCACTGGATATATGGTATAAATAATGACGCTTGTCAAAATTTTGACTATGTAAAAATTATAGACAAGTTGTTTATAACTTAATACAGTGGTGATTTCATTATACCTCGTCGTTTCATGATACCGATTGTGTATCCTATATCCTGTAGTATGTTGACTCATATCTTTATCCGGGACTACTATGATTCTCTTACCATCCGATTTTCTCAAAACCTTTGTACCTAGAAACACTAAGCCTTCTATTGGATCACCCATTCCATTATCTCCGTATCTATTCCAAAATTTTCCATTATATCCTGCAATGTAATATCAAAGAACGATCACAAGTCTTTGTATTATAATACCTTAACTTGTGATATGACTATATCATTTTATGAATTCTTATTCTGTGTTGTCTTGTATATGTTGATAGATGCCTCCCAAGAGAACATCAACTTTTGTAGCACCAACTATAACTCAGGCTGCCATCCGACAACTAGTTACTGATAGTGTTGCTGCTGCTCTGGAAGCACAAGCTGCTACCATGGCAAATACTGACAATCCTAGTAGGAACACTGGACCAAGAGAAACTCATGTAGCAAAAAGGGGGAAACTATAAAGAATTCATAAGCTGTCAACCTTTCTACTTCAATGGTACGGAAGGAGCTGTTGGCCTTATTCGCTGGTTTGAGCGGACTGAATCAGTATTTTCTCGTAGCGACTATGCTAAGGAAAACAGAGTGACATTTGCTACTGGTACCCAAACCGACGATGCCTTATCCTGGTGGAATGCATACGCCCATCATATCGGAATAGAACAAGCCAATAGGACCACCTGAACTGAACTGAAAAGGCTCTTGACAAATAAGTATTGTCCTTGAACTTAAGTTAAGAAAATAGAAGACGAATTTTACAACTTAGCTATGAAATGAAATGATCTCAAAACTTACGTTAGAAGATTCCAGGAATTACCAGTCTTATGCACAAACATGGTACCAAACACCGAGAAGCTTATGGAAGTCTTTATAGGGGGATTACCCAGAAGTATTGAAGGAAATGTTACCACTTCAAAACCTCAAACTCTGGAGGAAGCCATTACTATAACTCTGAGGTTAATGGAGCAGGTAATAAAACACAATTCTGCTCAAGAAACCAATGATCACAAACAAAAGTTTGATGATAGCAGAAACACCAACAACAACAACTACCTTAATGATCATAACAACAATAACCACTCCAACAATCGCAATAACAACAACTACCAAGATAACTGTAACAATGACAACCCTAACCACCAACAGCAAAATAGAAGGCAGGAAACCTTCAAGGCTAATGGAAACCGTAGATATAATGGACCTCATCCCCTATGTAGGAAGTGTACTCTGCATCACACGCGACCTTGTACTGTTAGATGTCAGAATTACAACAAAGTAGGTCATCAGACTAGAAACTATAGAAACTAAGAACTTCTGTTTCCAAATATCACTCTATCACTTAACTAAATCTCGGGATGAGAATTCTGTAAGGTTGGGGGATGATAACAACTTGTAATTTCCCAGTATTTCATTAATGTAATATCTACTTACTATGTTAAGTACTCCTTTTTCACGGGAATAAAATTTTCGTTTCATTCCATTCCATTACGTATCATAGTTTACATTTCTAAAAGTAAACGAGCTCAGGCAACGACCAATGCCTATTTCTATCTATGTTTACATCTAGCAAACATCATAACATGTACAAGTAATATAACATCTCATTGGAATAGGAATTCCCTCTAAAATAAGGTACAAGTCCTTTAAGGCATAATGTACAAGTCATTAAGGCACAACATTCAAAATAGTCATTTTACCTCCGTTTTCCTGAGGAATCTTGTACAAACCATTAAGTACAAGTTACAAGCAAGCAATACACTACATTTATATTCCATTTACCTTCTCATTTCATGAATTTACAGGAAATTAAAACTAGAAACCCTAACCCGAGCTAATTTCTAAATCGTAGCCCGTTTCTTTATTTTTACCCATTTTAAACCTGAACCATTAATCAAATTAAGTTATAAACACTTAAGATATAACATTAACATTGTAATTTACCTCCTTATCACAACACCACTACACAAATGAAAAATAAACAAGAAACCCTAACTCGTGCCTAATTTGAACCCGCAACCCATTTTGCTTAATTTCTACCCATTTTACATACAACCAAGCTACCACCCACCTCTATGATCCTCCTACTTCATTCCTAAGCAGCTTACAAGCTCCTTGAATCCATTTCTTGGTTGCTAAATTGGCCACATCACTCCCTTTGGCTCCAAGGCAGCCGCGGCTACAAATCCACCACACAAACCATCCCCTATCCACTATGAACTCACCAAGTATATATCCCTCATCACTACACCTTCTCTTCAAAGCCTTTCCACCTGCACTTGACACTGTCTAAGCCTAAACTTGTCTCCACCAAGGTTTCTTAGCACTATAAAATAGCTCGCATCCTTTACCAATCAACTCACAATGCCTTTATTCTTTCTTTCTAATCTATCATAGCTCCAATAATGATCAGAAGATCCTAAGAGGTCCCAAGGAGCAGAATACAAGTGAAGTAACCAAGTCTTGAAGCCCCGAGAAGGTTATTCTAGGCGTACGAATGCTGCGTTTTTCCTTTTGATCCAAAACCGTACCCCTAAACCCTAATTTCTTGTTTTTCTTAAATCTAAAAGCTAATATGATTAAATATTGTTATAATATATCATAATAAGTTAAACTAATGTTATTTTAAACTTTTTATAAAGTCTTGAAAGAATTTGGATTAAAAACCTACGTGTTTTCATTTTAAAACCCTAATTTGACCCGTTTTGATTTCTAGCTTAACAAATTGTTATTTTAAACTTTCGTTACGTTAAACCTTCATATTTTAGCTTATATTAATAAGCTATAACCTACAAATTACTTTTCATTTTGAAAAAATATCATTATTATGGATTTTAGACTAAAAACGATACACTTTTCATGCAAAAGGGTATATATCGTAACTTTCTAAAACTTATAACTAAAGGGACTGAAAATGTCATTTTATCAAAGTTATAACTATAGGGGTCTATTATGTCACTTTCCAAAATACAAGGTTTACTTTGTACATCTTTTAAACTAGAAGGACCAAACTTGTAAATGTGAAAACTTCAAGGGTATATTTTGTTATTTTTCATTCTTAAGGGTCTAAAATGTAACATTTTGAAAAAGTGTAGAAATGTGTTCAAAACCTTATAATATATAACTTTAATTAACGCTTGACGTGCTTATCATTTCCAGTTATTGAGCAAAACGCTTAAAACCGATTATGTTATAACTATTATAAAAATTCATCATCGATGTGCTTTATAAAAATCATGTCCCAAATCTATATCGTATCACAATACTAGGGAGCTTCATATTAAGGGGTTTCGTCTTGGTATTATGTTCTGACTGAATTGTTGGGTTTACAATTTAAAGTGCCCAAGCTCCTTAAATGTTTACTGGATGACCTCTGAATTATGATGGCCCAAACAGTGATACACTATATCCATAAATTAATAAATCAAATATGATTAAACATTATGAAGATTTGACAATCAAACTAAGACTCGACATATTATCCCAGGTTACGTGATGAAACTGCTTTCTTTTAATTGATATACTGAATTTCCACGTTCAAGTAGATAACATCGTGTTACCATACAGACGCATTTCATTTGATATACTTTTGAAATTAATTAGATTTCAATGTTAAGGTGAAGTTCATAACCTTGTCTTTACTTATTTACATGTTTTATAAACCCGCGAGGGGGATACATACTTGTTTACAAACTCTTTTACATACTTATTTATTTTATAACAATGTGATTACTTTTCAAAGACTTAGTGAAGTTCATAGCCTCGCTTTTACTTATTTACATGCTTTATAAACCCGCAAGGGGAATACATGCTTAAACTATGAATTTTGAACAACATGATTATTTTACCATAAATGCAAGTGTTTTTCCAACTGTATGCTATCCAGATATATTATTGCCTAAGTAGCTTCCGGTGCCACTATTTCCATATCATGAATCATTAATTACTTACATTGTGAGTGAATGCGAATATTGTGAATAGGTCTATTGGGGGTGACGACTCCCGTTTGTATACCCATTCATAGGGTAGCCAAACGCACTATATTTGACATAATGGGTAACCTTGGCAAGTTACCTTTCCACGGGGACATTGTTCCTCAACCAATGTCACTACGGTGATTTTCCCTGTTAACGTATTGATGTCATGAGCTTAGGTACAATGATATTGTTTTCCATGATAATTGTATTCGTTGCAATTATTATTATCCATTATGATAACTTGCATTCAACCATTTTCCATGATAATTATGTCTACTTATGGGTATATAACAACGTAATCCACTATCTACCATGATATCTTGTATTCAACCATTACATTTCAAACCTATGAATTTCACTCAACCTTTGTGTTGACCCTTTTTATGCATGTTTATCCCAAGTAATTGAGCAACTTATGGCATGGAGTGACATGGACTTGAAGATGGCTAAAACCTGTTATCATTTACATTTTTATGGTTCTAGATTCTGGGACATGCCTTTGTAAAACTCTGATTTTAAATGAATGATAACGTATCTTTTAAAAACGTCTCTTTTGAGTCGTTTTCTATGATTGTATCTGTAATTCATGAAGTAATACCCCAGATTAGCTTCCGCTGCTATATTATAAAAATAGGGGTGTTACACTGATTGTGATGAACTTAACACTGCAAAAGTTGCTCTCATGGCGAATTTATCTCATTATGGTTCAGATGCTCTCGCTGAGGTACACAATCATAATAATGTGAATAATAATATGATTAATCAAGCTGTGCAGGCGATGTCGTCTTATGAACAGTTGAATATTGTGAACCATTCAGAGACAGAAATAACCAGTGATAACAATATCATTCCTTATTCTCAATATGTGATTAAATCACAACAGGCAGCTGTTCAGAATTCTAACTCTTCTGCACAACAAGATGCACTGATATTATCTGTGATTGAACAACTAAAAACCTAAGTAGTTAATTGTACCAAGATAAATCTGGACAATAAAAGTGTCAACGATACTTTAACTGCTGAGCTTGAAAGATATAAGGAACAAGTTAAATTTTTTAAAGAAGGACAAAATATTGATTTAAGGAGTAATGATAACATTTCAGGTTTAAGTGCACATTCTGTAGAGATTGATCGTCTTAAACAAACTCTTTCTAAACATTTAAAAGAAAAGGAATCTTTAATGCAAACAGTTACTCT
>BQNB010035292.1:8914-50973 GCA_026074375.1 Tanacetum coccineum | reverse complement strand
TAAAGCTATTTTTTATAAAACTAAAAACTATTTTTTTGTATTTTTCTGAAACTTTTTTCTATTTTTTATTGATTTTATAATATCTTAACTTTCAAAAATTGATTAAAAATAAAATAAAAGCTAGAAAAATCTAATAAATTCAGGGAAAATCTTAGACACTAGCAGGAACACAAGAAAAATAAGAAAAACCAAATTGCTTAACGAATAAGCCCTCAAATGAGCTTATTATGCTACGGCTTATTATAAAAAAAAGGTAATTGTAAACGTGGTTAAGTATTAAATTGTGTGTTATATGAATGGATGAGCTAATGTAGCAAACTGGTTAAGGCATGAGTGTTGTGTGTAGGAGGTCGTGGGTTCGAGGGTGGGCAACCCCAACTTTTTGCAATTTTTTATTTTTTACTTTTATGAAAAACTAAATACCTAGATTTATAGAAGACACAAAAATAAGCTATTTTAATAAAAGAGACTTAAGCTAAAACTAACTAATAAGCTATAAAACAGCTTATCAAAGCTGTTGTCACAGTAAGAAGGGGTTTTGACTATGGTTTACTAAAACAGCTCTAAAAAGCTCAAATTAAGCTTAATTTGAAAAAGAAAAAGTGTTCTAAATAGCTTAAGAGTTGCTTAATCTAAAAATGAAAAGAAAATAGAGCTTAAAATTCTAAAAGACCACTGAAAGTGATGATGAAAGTGACATACTCAGGAAACTAATCAATAAGCTTAAAACCAAAATAAGCTCAAATGCTCAAAAAGCAAAGACAGCAAATGAGCATTTGTAAACTTGACAAACTACTTATAAGCTACTAATTTAAGCAATAAAATCTACTACTTCAAGCTAGAATCTAAAATTTAAAAGCTAAATCTTATTGCTAACTGTTTTTGGCTTTTATGGTTTTAGAGTGACTTTTAACAGCAAAATTAAGCTAGGTAAATAAGCTAGAAAATGTAAATTAAGGCTTAATCTATATTAAGCTATAACTAATCTAACTCCTATTTGAACCTAAGCACCTAAGACCTACTTTTACATAACTACAAATTAGGCTAAAAGTGACAGCAGTACTAACTTCTTGTTAGTACTGGTGCACTTTGCACAAGTGCAAATCAAAAGTAGTGCAGGTTACCTAAGGGTAAACCTGCACTTAGACACACTCAAATAGAGTGTACAAACAAAATGCAAGCAAGATCTAAGCCTTTGAGGGCTTAGATCAAAGTTTGCACAAGTGAAATTCAAAGAATAATTCCCCTGGTGCTGACACACTTAATTTAAGCTTAAATTTTCTAAATTTCCAAATCTAACTTATAAAAACTCATTTCCTAATGTTTATAACTAAATTCAAAGCTGTCTCAAAAGGTTTTGCACAAAACTTTTGACTTTTGATAGTCAAAGTGGCTTATGCCAAACACCCCTTTACTACTTTGACAGATTTAAAAAACTTCATAAAATCAAATCTATTTATCAAAAGCCTAATACCAGATGATTTTTAGCTTATAATAACCCTAACTAACATGAATTAACAACTGATTAAGTATTAATCTAAGATTTAAACTAATTTTCTACTATTTTTGGTTTTTTTAAGGTTTTTAAGACACTTATATTAAAGACTAAGATCTAAACTATTTTAATCAAAAACAGATAAGCAACTATGATTATTAAGCTAGTTAAGACACAAATAAGCACTAATAAGCAAATTAAATAAGCAAATAAGCAGATCTAAGTTTAGAAGCTATAAAACTAATATTCAAGGCAAGAAATTAAAGGAAAACTTACAATGCCTCTAGCTAAACAAGAGGAAACCAATATGGCAGCTACAAGCTCCCTAGCTTATTAATAAGCTAGGGTATAAGTCCATAGGGATCCTTCCCTTTTAGATCCCTCTTCCAAAAGCTCAATTCCAATGAATTCCATGGTAAATGTAAGTTAGATTGTTTTAAGGTTTGGAAAGTATTATTTCTGACTTGATTAAGCTCTATTTCAGCTTATAGACTGAAAGAGCTTATGAGTAGCTTATGGCTATTTAGCTTAACAGTTTAAGGTAAAATAAGAGCTTATTTAGTTAACAAGAGAGCTTAAAAGAGATTAAAAACAACTGAATTCATTAATAGAAAACTTGATTACAATATTTAAAAGGAAATTACAAGATTAAAAGTAAAATTAAGCTAAAAATGAAATTAAGCTAAAATCTATCCTAAAAGCTACGTGTGTGTATGTGTGTGAAGAGTGAAGCTCTATTTATAGCCATTTGGTGAAGCTTCCAGACCCTCTTGCCTTGCTCTCCAATCTTTTAATCTCAGCCAATCATTTCTTCAATCATTTGAGGGCTATTGTAAGCCGTTGGATCATTTGTGTGCACCTCAGGATTGCCAAGCTGTCATTCCTTGATGTGACAGCTTGTGCTTCCTTTGTGAGTGAGTTTAGTGCAAAACCCACATATATTTGTGCTTTCACCATTGCTACGTGGCTTGGAACTTGAGAGAGGTTAAGAGATGCTTTGATTTGACCCATTTGACCCTGCCATTTCATTGTACTTCACTTGATTGACTTAAGAACCCTTTGATTTTCATTTGCCCTTTGTTTTACCATGATGAAAGTTAGAGACGATGGATGAATAGTAAATGGATCTTCGCGCATTTTTATAACTAAAAACGGGGGGTAAAAGTGGTTTAAACTTTGGGAAGTTGGCAATTTGAGTCCCTCTCTTTCTTTTACTCTTTTTAGTTATAAACTAGTTTTAGAATTTCCAAAACTGGCCCTTGTGGTTTATGGAAAAGGAAATGGGCTAGGGTTTTGGGCTTAAGGATCCGGGTAAGGCCCATTAAGCTTTCCTGGGCCCAATAAGGGAGGAAGTGACATTTTTGTACTTTTGTGAGAGTTGAGGGACCAAAGTGAAATATTTTGAGGATTTGTCCTTTTGTGTTTCACTTAGTTTAACCATCTTTGACTGACTTTGACTTTTCTTGGCTGATTTTGACTGAGGCTTGACTTTTCTGGCTTCGACATTGATTCTTTGGCTTCTTTTTGTACTCTTCTGATTCTCGTGTCCGTGCTTGCCTGTTTTTGACTGTTTTCTTGTGATTTTTGATATATTCGTACCTGCACACACAAAACACAAATACAAGCATATTTTTGCCATTTTTGGTCTGTTTTGGGTTTAATTGGGTTATTTTAAGTATTAATGGATATGTGTATTCTACACTTATCATACACGTTTTCTTCCATTTAGCTAATAAGCTGTTTTAAGCTTATTACACAGCTTATTCGATAAGTTGTGTAATCAAGCTTATTTTTCGTAGGTTCTATTTAGTTCAAGCTATTTTCTATATTTTTTTAGAATTTTTATAATTAGTTTAGTATTTTTAAAAATTTATTTTTTTATTAAAAACATTAAAAATTCATAAAAAATAGAAAAATAATCAAAAAAATATAAATCTTTTTTAGAAATTTTTATTTTATTGTAAAGTTTCTAGGAAAATTAGTTTTGCTTTCGTAGGGTTAAAATTGCAAGATTTCAATTTTTAAAGAACGGGATTCATTTCCGTTCTCGTTTTTCGTGTTTTTAAGCTCAATTCAACTCCGTTTTTGTTTTAGTTTTCTTTAAACTTACTTTTTAGTCAATTAAAATCTATTTAAAAAGAAGAATTCAATTTAGGTTTAATTTTGGAAATTTAGGGTTTGTAACTACCGTTTAGGCTTCCCGTTTTGCATTTTTAGTTAAAGTTTGATTTCCCGTTAATTGTTTTCGTGCTTAATTGTTATCATTTGCTTATTTTAATTTGTAGAAGTAGATAATCAAATCAATCTTTGTTTCCAATTCAAATCATTGTTCGAACAACAAACGTGGTCTCAATTTCCCAAATCGTTGGGGAATAACGACCCGGGAATTATACTTTCCGGTTAATATACGTATTATATTATATATAT
Organism: Tanacetum coccineum; assembly: GCA_026074375.1. NCBI lineage: Eukaryota > Viridiplantae > Streptophyta > Magnoliopsida > Asterales > Asteraceae > Tanacetum > Tanacetum coccineum. Next base: position 47,051 of record BQNB010035292.1, on the reverse strand, counting down.
TTGTGAAGATTTTCCTTTTTACCTTTGTCCTCAAGGGTAATTTGGTAATTTTCTATCATATTATATTTTATAATTACGTGTGTTGATTTTCTACGAATCAATTTTTGGCGCCGTTGCCGGAGATTTGTGATTAAGATTCCTTCGTTTGAAGTTTGTTGATCGTGATTTGAAGACCTTTTCGTTTTCAAAAGTTTTGTTTTTGTTAAAAATCAAAATAAAAAAGTAAAATATAAAAAGTAAAAAATATTTTTCTTTTCTTTTAGTATAATTATCATATAAAAAAATATAAAAAATAAAAAGAAAAAAAATCAAAAATATAAAAATTGTCTATAAAAAAAATAAAATAAACAAAGTTGTTAAAAGAACACCAATAAATAATACCTTCAATTGAGGTATTATCCATCAATAAGTTCCCAACTCGAATAAAAGATTTAAAAACTTACCATTTGTGTCACTTACGAAATACGGCTCACCTTAAAAGGTAAAAATTTTAAGAGCTACCGTGAAGTAAGTTTGATTATTTGGTTCAATATGTTTATCTCATTGTCCGTTAAAATTAGATTAAAAACCAAAAATAATATTCTTTTTCTTCTTATCAATTTAATTCTTTTCTTAACCCTCTAAATTGTTTAATTCTTATGGCATCACTCGATCATCGTTTGAACCCCCTCTTCTCGATTAAAGAATGCATGTCTTGTGGAGCTTTGTACACTGCAGACTTTTGTTGCTCAAAAGGGGGTCTTGAAGACAAGATTCTTGTTCCTAAACCCCCTTATAATTGTGCAACTTATGGAGACCCAGTTGATGGTCTATATTGTCGACCTTGTACTTTTGTGCGAAAGTGTTTGAATGAAGGTTGGTATACAATTCATGATAAAAACAAAATTCTAAACACTTCCGAGTCATCCAATCACAACACTAACGTTGTTAGTGCACCTCGAGAGCCATTCGTCTTCAATCAAGACCCCGATGTAAATTCTTCGCAAAGTCCTCCACAAAATAACCACAATTATTATTACAAGTGTGGTGATTCGTTAGATGATATATTGTCAATGATGTACCTGCAAGTCTTGTGGGAACGGTGCTCATATTGGTTATAATTGTCCACCAAAAGCTCCGATTATCTCTAATCCAGAACAATGCAATCAAACAATTAATGAACTCCCACAGACTTTGCCAAGTGTTCATCCGACATGCAATTCTGGAGATGAGAATTCATTCACTTATGATTCTAAACCTAATTTTGTTGATGATTCTCCTAACGTTTTTAACCCACCTCCACAACCTTCTATATGTTCTTGTGAATTTTGCGGGAACGATGCTCGTTATGGTCACTATTGTACACCTCAAGTTCCGGAACCCTGTTACAATCAAGACTTTAATTTCCCGCAAGATTTTCATGATTTTCAACAACAATATCTTTGTTGTGAAAATTACGGGGGTCCTCATGAAACTTTTCAATGTCAACCAATGAATGAAGATTATTTTTAGCAAAATTCTTGCTATGATCCTAATTCTTTTGGTTTTGACCAATTTCAACCCCTGCAATATACCATCAATCATCCAATCTTAAATGCTCAAAATGAGTTTCTCAATTCTCAAAATAAGCTTATAGAGCAAATGACATCCATATGTGATATGGTTGGTCAAATTATGCAAATGAAGGAAGAAGAAAGGCGAATTGCGGAAGATCAAGAGGCTAAAGATCGATATTGGAAGATTCCCATTTGCTATGATGATGACGAGGACTATACCATTGCAATCACACCCGTTTTATCAACCAAGGAGGCCGTTGACTCTCTCATAATAAAGGATGAACATCTTGATACTATTCCAGCAACATAATCAGACGATGTAATAAAGTCTAGTGTCGAGAACCTTGTCTAAATCCCAAGTGAGTTTAAGGGTATTTCTGAAGAGACATGTGATGTGCCCATTTGTGAAGATCCTTCCACTTTTGATGCTTTGAGCAATCATTCTGAGATTTTATCCGATTCTAACAATGATGGTACTTCAAGTGATGACGATTCTTATGAGAACATCGAGTACATTGAAGCATCACCTTTCAATTTGGAATACGATAGTGTAGAAGAGGTGAATGAAGATCAAGAAGAGAAAGAGTTTGACTTAGAAGATATTTTTCAAATCCAAGACATTATTCTTCGAGAGAAATTAGTGAATATCAGTCGTCTTATTACTAATATTGAATCTTTAAAAGACAACCCTACTCCTGATCATGTGCTCAAGTCTCCTTCCTTAGTCCCGATCTCCGTCACAGATAGTGATTCGTTCTTTGAGGAGTCCGATACTTCTCTTTCTCATTTAGATAATTCTTTACCTGAATTCGAGACTTTTAGTGATCATACGAAAGAGACGAGAAGTGGCAGTACCACTACTCATGCTAATAACTCTCTTCCCGAGTATGATTCATTTCTTTTTGAGGTTGATCTCGATCAGGGAAGGTTGATTAGCATTGTTATTTCTGATAATTCAAATGACCCTCTTTTGGAACTTCCCGAGTTTAAATCATTTCATTTTGATCCATCATTTCCTCGTCCTCCTCCGGAACCACCGGATGTTGAGATTAGCTTAATTGTTGAGATTGATGCACCCGTGATAAAATTTTTTGATAAGCTTAATGAAGATGAATGTTTTGACCTAGGGGAAGGTGAGATAGATGTTGAAGTTGACAATTCCTTCACAATTGTCACACGGACTTTTCTTTCGTATCTCACTTACCCTGAGGTTTCTCCTTTATTTTCCTCCACCAAAAATGAGGACACCATTTTTGACCCCGACATCTCCACTTAGAGCCGGTGGCATCTCATCAGGATGGAACTTTCATATGCTTTAATGTTTATCTAAACATTAATGAAAGCCTGATTGAGATTTTCTCTTCGATACACTCTCTCCAAGGATGAATGAATTCGAGGATCGAGTCAAGCTATGTGACTCGGTTACCTAAAACAAAGCGCTTCATGGGAGGCACCCCATGCTTATCATTTTTCTAATTTCTTTCTTATTTTTCTGTTGTAATGTGAGGAGGCTTGTACTCTTCCGATTCTTGTTGTGTTTGTACTTGTGATTGTTTGCAGGATTTACCTAAATTTTCTGAAGTCTCTCGTGTTCGGTATAACACCCTGTGTTTTTAAGTCATTGACGACGTCGATAAATCCACAATGTACCTTTTGTATTGTACGCGTGTGCTTTAAATCGTAAATGTTAAGCTAAATCGCGTAAGCTAAAAATTAGCGTTCAATGTAAACGGGCATCAAACAATTAAATGTTTACATCAAGCAAGGGTTATATAATTATTTTGAGGATAATTATTAACTTTGTTCATTTTATTTTTATCGGATACGTAAAGTGTATACGTTTCGCGATAAATTGCGTTTAGGCACTCCCGGAACCACAAAAACTTTTCTACGCTTCAACAAATACCCACATTTATACCCAATACATAAAAACTACAAAATTATATCATACATATCATGTGTATGCCGAAATGTTTGCAAGTTATACAAGAAACTCTTCCACTTTGGTCAATGTACATCATATCTCATTAAAGCTACACCATACTTTGTCTCTTTGACTCATAAACCCATCCCTAAGACCAATCACCCATCCCTAAGACCAAAGACCATCCCTAGGACCTTAGCATGTCCCCTTGACTTGTCCTACACCTTATATACTTGTATCCTCTAGTAAGAGAAGTCATACATGCTTAAACACTTTCCAAAAATCACAAAACCTCCCTTTTTGGCTCCATATAGCTCACGGCACAAACCAAGGCCCCAACATAATCCATACAAAATTTTATTCAACCTATACACTTCTATACACATCTATCCTAAGACATTCTAAGGTGTTTCCATCCATTGAATCACCATTTGCAAGTATTAATCAAGAAAAGGAAGCTAGGGTTTTTATTAAGAAAATAAGGGTTTTCTTAAGTGCAAGCTTGGGTTTTGAGTCTAAACACGGGTTTAGCATTCATTTCTCATCTCATACATCATCCCTAAGGTCTTCTAAATTCCTTTATACTTTTTATTATCATTATTTTATGGGTTATATGTTATATATGGCTAAATCACCACTAAGGACTTTTAAATATGTAAAAAGAGTTAACACTTATGTTTATGAATTTATGCACTTTTTCTTATGTCATATGGTCATATATATCATGATAACTACACAGGGTCTTATATATCACTTTTCAAATTACAAGGTTTACTTGGTATATCTTTTAAACTTAAGGGACCAAAGTCGTAAAGTGCAAAACTCAAGGTATATTCTTCCCACATTTCCCAAAATCAGGTCTAAATTTACACAATTTGAAAAAGTATAAAAACACATTCAAAAACATTACAAGACATAACTTTAATTAACGCTTGACGTGCTTACCATTTCCCAGATATTGAATAAAATGAGCTATAAATTGCTTATGTTATAACATTATATCATCATCATCGATGTGCATTCAAAAACATGTCCTGGATTCATTCATACCACAATACTAGGAGCTTCATATTAAGGATTTTCATCTTGGTATTCCTTCTGACGAGGTTTGTGTTGGGTTTACGATTTAAAGTGCCCTAGCTCCTCAAACGTTTACTGAATGACTTCTGAATTATGATGGCCCGAACGGTGTTATGATAATTTTAATATCAAAACCGACATCGATGTAAAATCTTACATATTCAATCAAACTAAGACTTGACATATATTACCCCAGGTTGCCCGTGACGAAGCCGTTACTTTCATTTCATATACATTTGCTATCAATTTCCCTATAACTGTTCAGGTGAGTTCATAGCCTCGCATTTCAATCTTTTTATAAACCCGCGAGGGGGATACATGCTATAAACATGAATGCAATTATTTCTGTATGCTATTTCAATTTACTATTGCCTAAGTAACTGCTTTGCCTTTAAGTCCCCATAATCATGAACCGTTAATTACTCTCCGTAGTAAGCGTGAATGATGTGAATAGATCTATTTGGGCTGGACTCCCCATTGGTGTACCCAGTTACGTGTAACCAATTGCACATCATTAGAAATCACGCGGGTATTTTGGCAAAGGTACCCGCAGGGGCTATAACGTATCACCATACCTACTAGGCGTCTGGAATCATAGGCTAATGGCAACAATAAATCAATGTTTTCCATACGGGTGTATATCAACGTAACCCGAATATCGCATTTGCATTCAAATTATATTACTTAAACCTATGGATTCACTCAACCTTTGTGTTGACTTTTTAGCATGTTTTATCTCAGGTAACTAATGGCACGGAGTGGCGAGGACATGAAGATGGAAAAACCGTTATCATTCAAACTTTATTGTATAGATTTTGGGAACCTCTCGTTTGTAAAAACTCTGAAGAAATAATGAATGATAACTTATTTTCAAAAATGACTCTTTTTGATTCGTTTTCTATGATTATGACTGTTGTACCTTAAAGTAATACCCCAGATTAGCTTCCACTGCTATATGTAAAAATGGGGTGTTACAGATTTGGTATCAAGAGCCAACGTTATAGAGAATAAAGGTTAAAAACCTAAACTATAAACTACTATCTTTTTCATCCAAGAAGTCCTCCGTGCCGCTATATCTCCCGGAATGGTATGTAAAGTTACATAACTATTATATTACTAAATAAATAACTTATGTTATTTACTGCTGGGTTGTTAAGCAGAACGATGTCTTCCCCCGACCATCCTACTGCCAATTTGGAGGATGCCTTTTCTTCCAATTTCCCAAACTAGTTACTCGCTTCTCTGGATAATGTCCCGCCTCTTCAATGAAAACTTACACTAGTGCTTCCATTTATTTGGAATTGCCACCGCTAGCTTCACAGACCCTTTCGTTATTTTCCCGATGATCCTTTCAATGAAGGTTTACAAGCTTTCTATACTGAAAAATCACCAAACCCGCCCTCCAATTATCATCCCTCCTAAACCTCAAAATTCTTCTTCCAGAAGGACTTCTTTCACTACAAATCATCTTCTTCTACCCACCGTTCCAACTCAAACTTTTGAGATTAGGGAAAGCTCTTATAAAAGTCAACTATCAGCGCAAGGTAGAACAAATCCTGGATTATCTTAAATAGCCAAGATGCAATCCCAACGAACGTATCGAGCATATTGAAAATTGAATCGAAGCCTCGGAAAAAGGAACATAATGATTCAACAAGATTTGATGGCTCTGGAAGCCGAACTTCAAGCAAGCTCATACTCAGATTTACCAACTCTAGATGAAGCAAATAGGAAGCAACATGAAAAAATTCTCTAGCCCGCTATAGGATGCGAATTGGGAGAAGTATCAACGACATGAAACTCTCACCCACGCAGAACCTAGAAAATCTCATGATCTCCATTATTGAACTCCAGAACCGCATGGAATGATCATCCAGTCTCTAGTTTAAATTTCAGTTTTTAGCTCTAACCTAGCCACAGGATGTGTGGTATAAATAAAAACACTTATCAAATCTTGACTATGTATAGTACTAAGACAAGTTGGTTACTTAATACAAAGGCAATCCCTTTCTACCTGTTTTGCTTCTTACCACTTTATACATCTCATCATTATCATCAAATCATTCATTATTTCATCCATCGTACATTCATCATCATACCATAACCTTTAGATATCACCATTGTAAAAATGCTTAAATGAAGCATTATTCTTTAAGCATTTCTCTTTAATCATTTTAAAGAAGAACAAGCATTATACTTGTGATATCATTCTTATTACGTGTTATCTTTTGTTGGTAGAATGCCTCCAAAAAGAGCATCAACAACGGAAGCACCAGTGCTATGAACTCAAGATGCCATTAGAAAGGTTAGTTGCTGATAGTGTTCACCCTCGCTCTAGAAGCCCAAGCTGCGACAATGGCAAGTGCAAGTAATCCCGACAGGAACACCGGTCCTACTGGAACTCCTGTAGTGAAAACGGGAAACTATAAAGAGTTTATCAGCTGTCAATCTTTCTACTTTAATGGTACGGAAGGAGCAGTAGGCCTTATTCACTGGTTTGAACGAACCGAATCAGTATTCTCCCGTAGCAGATGTGCCGAAGAGAATAAAGTAACATTTGCTACTGGTACTTTAACTGACGATGCCTTGTCCTGGTGGAATGCATATGCCCAGCCTATGGGAATAGAGCAAGCCAATCAAATCACCTGGACTGAGTTAAAAAGGCTTTTGACAAACAAGTATTGTCCCCGGACTGAGATCAGAAAGATGGAAGAAGAACTTTACAATCTGATTGTAAAGGGAAATGATCTTAAACCTTATGTTAGAAGATTCCAAGAATTAAACGGTTCTATGTCCAAACATGGTGCCAAACAATGATAAACTCTTAGAAGCTTTCATCGGGGGACTACCTCGAAGCATTGAAGGAAATGTTACTGCCTCTAAACCTCAAACTTTAGAGGAAGCCATCAATATAGCCCAAAGGCTAATGGATCAAGTAACTAAGCATGCTCCAATGCAAGTATCGAGTGACAACAAAAGAAAGTTTGATGACAAAAGAACTTTCAACAACAGCTCCCGCAGCAACAACAACTACCGCAACACAAATAATCGCTACAACAATCATCAACAACAAAACCAAAGGCAAGAAGCTGGTAGAGCCTATGCTGTTACTCCATCAGAAAACAGTAGGTATGCCGGAGATCTCCCTTTGTGCAAGAGATGCAATTTCCATCATACTGGACCTTGTACTGGCAAATGTAATATTTGCAACAAGGTGGGTCATTTGAGCAAGAACTGCCGAAACAAGAAGCCAGCTACTGGAAGTAATCAACTACCAGTAACAGTTGTATGTCATGCCTGTGGAGAAAAAGGGCATTATACAAATCAGTGCCGCAAGACCAACATCAATGCCCAAGGAAGAGCCTACATGCTGAAAGATAGGAATGCTCAACAAGACCCGAACGTAGTTACGGGTATGTTTCTATTAAATCAGAATTATCAAAGTAATTGTTTGAATTCCTGACTGAAGAAGCTTTATATCCATATCTCTTGCCTCTAGCTAAATATTCCGTCTATTACAATAAATACATTTTACGATATCGAAATGGCTGGAACGAAAACAAGTAAGCAGATATAAGGCAACACTGTTATTAAAGGCTGCACTTTAACCCTGCTAAATCAACCTTTTCAAAATCGATCTCAAGCAATTAAGCTTGGTAATTTCGACCTGTCATCGTAGGGAATTGGTTATCCAAGTATCATGCCAAAATTCTCTGTGATGAAAAAGTCGTTCACATTCCTATCAACGGTGAAACTTTAATCATTCGAGGTGATCGAAGTAAAACTCGACTAAATCTCATATCCTGTATAAAAACCGAAAGGTATATATCCCGAGGTTGTCAAGTTTTCATGATTCAAGTAATGGAGAAGAAATCAGACGAGAAGAAACTAGAAGACATTCCCGTAGTCAAAGAATTTCCAGATGTTTTTCCTGAAGATCTACTTCTCCTCCCTTCGCCAATAGAATTCTAATCGACTTAATCCCCGGAGCAACACCTGTAGCTCAAACACCTTATAGATTAGCTCCTTCAGAAATGCAGGAGTTATCTAACCAACTTCAAGAACTAACCGACCGAGGTTTCATTCGACCAAGTACATCGCCTTGGGGAGCTCCTGTCTTATTTGTTAAAAAGAAGGACGGATCTTTCAGAATGTGTATCGATTACCGAGAGTTGAATAAACTTACCATAAAGAATCGTTATCCATTACCAAGGATCGATGACTTATTCGATCAACTTCAAGGTTCAAGCGTTTATTCAAAAATCGACTTAAAGATCAGTTATCATCAAACTGAGAGTAAGGGAAGAAGATATTCCTAAGACTGCTTTCAGAACAAGATACAGACACTATGAATTTCAAGTCATGCCATTTGGTTTAACAAATGCACCAGCTGTATTCATGGATCTCATGAATCGTGTATGTAAACCATATCTGGATAAATTCGTAATAGTGTTTATCGATGATATTCTTATCTATTCTCGTAATGAAGAAGAACATGCAAATCATCTCAGAATTATCTTGGAATTACTCCAAAAAGAGAAATTGTATGCCAAGTTCTCTAAATGTGATTTCTGGATTCATATCGTACAATTTCTTGGTCATCCTCATCGAATCAAGGACTTCATGTTGACCCTGCCAATATCGAAGCTGTTAAGAATTAGACATCTCCCACTACACCCACAGAAGTGTGTCAATTCTTAGGACTCGTCGGCTATTACCGAAGATTTATCGAAGGTTTTTCAAAGAATGCAAAGCCTTTGACTAGATTAACCCAGAAAAACAAGAGTTTATATCTGGGGCTATAGAACCAATAAATCAGCTTTGTCACCCTTAAACAAAAAACTCTAGAAGCACCAATCTTAGCATTACCAGAAGGAAACGATGACTTTGTCATTTATTGTGATGCATCTCTTCAAGGGTTAGGAGCTGTATTAATGCAAAGAGAAAAAGTCATTGCTTATGCATCTCGACAACTCAAACCTCATGAAGAAAACTATACCACTCATGATCTTGAATTAGGAGCAGTAATATTCGCTCTTAAAATCTGGAGACACTATCTATACGGTACAAAGTGTACAGTTTTCACTGACCAAAAGAGGCTTCAACATATTCTTCGTCAAAAAGAATTAAATATGAGGCAACGCCGATGGTTAGAATTACTCGCAGATTATGATTGTGAGATTTGCTATCATCCCGGAAAGGCAAATGTTGTAGCAGATGCCTTAAGCCGAAAGAAACGAATCAAACCTCTCCGAGTTCGAGCATTAATCTTAACCGTTCATCCAAAATTACCATCTCAAATTCTCGAAGCCCAAAATGAAGCCCTCAAAGAAGAAAATGTCAAAAACGAGAACCTACGAGGAATGGACAAATCATTTGAAATTCGTCCTGATGGAACTCGTTGTATCAAAAACCGAAGCTGGTTACCACTTTTTGGCGGTTTGAGAGACTTAATCATGCATGAGTCTCATAAATCAAAATATTCTATTCACCCGGGTTCTGATAAGATGTACCATGATTTAAAGAAACTCTATTGGTGGCCTAACATGAAGGCAATCATCGCAGAATATGTTAGCAAGTGTTTGACATGTTCTAAAGTTATAGCAGAATGCAAAAAGCCATCGCTTATTGGTACATCAAAAGGAGGAAAATTAATATAACTTGGGGGGGAGTGGCACGAGTGGTGGAAAAGGGGAGAGGATAACAATGGATATTGTTTTTGTTACAAAGCTACCCAAAACCTCAACCTGGACATGATGTTCATCTGGTCATATGATCAATCTCATACCGAAATCATCAGCATATTTCATACCCATTCGAGCGACTGATAGTATGGAAACTCTTACAAGGTTATACATCAAGAAATGTCCTCTCGACAATGACTGCCAATTCTCGTTATCCTCTTGGATCGTGACAGTCATTTCACATCCAGATTCTGGCAATCATTGCAAAATGCTTTGGGTACTCAACTAGACATGAGTACAGTATATCATCCTAAAACCGATGGACAAAGTGAAATAGAACCAGCCAAACACTCGAATTATCAACTACGAGCATAGTGTTTTATCGGATTACGTTAAAGAAGGGTATAAACATGTTAATACCATTGGAAAGATTTTCCTACAATCACAGTTATCATGCACAGCCTCAAGGCAGCACCGGATCGACAGCACAAAATGGAATCCTCGGGAGGTAAGAACTACCTATTATATATGCAGGTCAACCGAGAAGCGATACCACAACTTAACGTGACCCAGAAAAAAATCAAGACACCCCAGAAAAGAATCGTAGACACAAATACCTCAACCCTTGCAAGCTCACGAGAACAACAAAGAATAAACGCCAATGAATGTGCCCGCCATTTAGTCCATATATTCAAGACGGCGATCGTATTAAAGTTAAAAGTAATCCACCCCGAAAGTGTGTGTAATCATTTGATTACGCAACAAACCGAATTGCCGTTCCTTAAATCCCCAATCCATATTACCAATTAAAAAATCATGACACGAATTTGGCCCAGATATCATACCAAACTAAGAGCTACCAGAATAGCATAGTAGTATCCATAATACTAATACAGCCCACGATTATCAAATACTCAATACGATGCTTATCCGGTGACTCTTCTTTTATATCCAATGAAAGAAATTCAACACGCGACGAAACTCAACTTTGTAAAGAACCAGTGGAAGATAATAGAATGAGAAATCAGAGCAATAACAGCAAGTCGTATTCCTATCGACCCAGATGCTCATTCACTCAACACTGCTGCCCCTAAAATACCCAGGGTCCCCAGCCTCCCCATAAGATCCACGAACACCACCACAGAAAACCCGACCACCCAAACACCACCCCACACCACACCGGCCTCGCAAAAAGACAATGCATGTGTTCTTCCAATCCCCCCCATCACACTCCCCCCCCGACCTACCCCACGGAGGTACTTCTTCTGTCCCTATCTCTCTCAGTAAGAACACTACCGCACCCAACCAAGTCCCACCCACGTACGTACCATCGCCATAATCAAAGTCATATACACCTATCATCAATCCACCCTCACTTCACTAATTTCCCACCAAAAAACTACAACCATTCACCCGAATAACCCTCATACAACAAAATTGACCACTCATAACGAGTATCCACAATCGGCAACTATGACACACTTGTCCACCCTCCATGGAAAGCAAACCAAGTTCAATCAAACACCCCACCCATAAGTCCAGACCCCATTAACAAAACACCCCCCCTAATCCGAAATATACTACTCTAATCCCGTACTAACCATGTCCACCACCCTCTACCCGCCCCTTTCTCTACTCCATCTCTCGCCCTCGGCTATACGCACTACTAAGAGTATTAGAACCTTGGACCCGACAAACTAATGGTCAACAACAACCATCTTCAACCGGCTTCTCAAGATAAATAGCAGCACCTATCTTTTGTGGGCCACCTACCGTAACCCGCACAAAAAAATGGTCCCAATGTATTGTGGGGATTAAGCTTGTTTTCCTTCCACTCCCCCTCGTTCCCCCCCCCCGTCCTACCCTTCGTATTTTTCCCCGAATTCCAAAAAACCCTATAGACTGGGTGATACATTATAACATAGACACGATCGCTCACGTTTGAAATTTCCTAAAGGCTTTCACCTAGCATATGCCCGTGAACTTCTCTTTCTCTTAGTTGGAGACCTCTTTTGCAGCTCTCAAAGCTTGCATGTTTGATGAATTTTGTACGATCTTTTTTCAGATGGGTTTCCCTTGTAAATTATTTCGAGGTCCCCCGTACGTTTAGAATCTTCTAACTTTTTTAGCCCCAGCAAACAGTGATCTACTGCAACACATTCATGCAGACCATAAAGTTGCCTTCGAACGTTGCCCTTGTTGCCTTGATGGCTGGGTCAATGATAACTGTTTTATAGGTAGGAAAATTCTGCTAAACCAAAATGGTAAAAAATTGTTTATCCCAACCTATTAATACGATAATCGTATAAAACACACAAGCACGTAAGATGTATTCGTAGATGTTTTTGGGATGGTTTTCTTTTTTTTTTCACAACTTTGTCCAATCTATTATTAAAAGGAATGATATTGATAGTACTCAATTCAAGTTTTTGAGTAACCCACAACATAGCATTAAAAGTGCCCGTAGCAATCCCGCCAACAAGAGCTGATGACAAGACAGACACAAACCCACGAAGACAAATGAGACTAAGGCCCACGTCAAGTCGAGAGACACCCTCATTTCTTATGCAATAATAGCATGTGACACCCCAAATACCCGCGGAAAACCACCCCTTCCTATCAGACCCGGCTCGAAAGAGGGTCAGAAAAGGGGCAAGATAAGGTACCACTAAATGGACAATTAGCCGCCAGAAGACAAAAATCCGCATAGTCCGAGTATTACCTGTAGGTATTGGGGATTAATATATGAGTACACATAGAGGAAGCTTTGTAACAAAATCCATTAAGTTAAAACCACTTATCCCCCCCCCATTTATATCCCCCCCACATTAGGAATTTTTTTTCCCTTTCTGGTTTATTTGGGTACCAATAACGAGATACAGCTGTGCCGGATGGGGGCCTATTATGTTGGACATTCCCCTCCACCATCATCCCCCCCCCCTGGTGCTTTAACTCTAGAAACTGGTCCAAACCATTATCTAACCATATTCCCGCCTATGAATAGCCTTTCATGTAGGCCCACCAAATAAGAAAAGTTTTTTCCTTAAAAAACATGGTACACATCTTAAACTAGAACCCGGGTGAAAGAATATTTATGAATTATGAGACTCATGCATTGAATTAAGTTCTCTCAAACAGCCAAAAAGTGTAAACCAGCTTTCGGTTTTTTGATACAACTAGTTCCATCAGGACGAATTTTTCAAATGATATGTCCCATTCCTCCGTATTTCTCATTTTTTTGGACATTTTCCTTCCTTTGAGGGCTTTCCCATTTTTGGGGCATTTCGAGAAATTTGAGGATGGTAATTTGGATGAAAACGGTTTTATAAGATTTAATGCTCGACTCGGAGAGGTTTTGATTCCGTTTTTTTCTTTCAGCTTTAAGGCCATCCTGCTAAAACTTTTAGCCTTTTTTGGGAATGATAGTAAAAATCTCACAATCCATAATCTGCGAGTAAATTCTAACCATCGGCTGTGCTCATAATTTAATTCCATTTTTTAGACGAAGAATATGTTGAAGCCCTCTTTTGGTCCAGTGAAAAAAACTGTTACCCCTAAGTACCGTAATAGATTAGTGTCTCTAGAATATTTTAAGAGCCCGAATATTACTGCACCTTAATTCCAAGAAAAATATCATGAGTGTAATAATTTTTCCTTCAAAGAGGTTTAGAGTTTGTCGAGAACAATATGCATAAGCAATGAACTTTATTTTCTCTTTGGCATTAATACAGCTCCTAACCCTTGAAGAGATGCCACAATCACAGTAAAAGACAAAATTATCGATATTCCCATCTGGTAAATGCAAAATTTGGTGCTTCATATGAAGTTTTTTGTTTAAGGAAGTTTGAAAAAGCTGATTCTGTTTTCTTCGCCCACCCAGATAATAACCACTTGTATTTCTGGGTTTTAAAAAACCTAGTCAAAGGCTTTTTGCATTCTAATTTGAAAAACCTTCGATAAAATCTTTCGTTAATAGCCGACGAGTCCCCCTAAGAAATGACACACTTCGGTGGGGGTAGGTTGGGAGAATGTCCTAATTCATAACAGCTTTCCGATTATTGGCAAGGGTCCCAACCATGAAAAAGTCCCTTTGACTAACGCAGAGATGACCAAGAAAATAGGGTACGATAAATGGAATCCCAGAAATCAACATTTAGAGAACTTGGCCAATACAATTTCTCTTTTTGGAGTAATTCCAAGATAATTCTGAGATTGATTTTTGCATGTTCTTCTTCATTACTTAGAATAGATACTAAATATCATCCGAAATACAACACTATTAACGAAATTTTTATTCCCCAGAATTATGTTTACATACACCGTTTACCATTAGATCCCATGGGAATACAGCAGGTTCATATTGTTAAACCAAATGGCATGACTTGTGAAATTTACCCATAAGTTGTCTGTATCTTGTTCCTGAAAGCAGTCTTAGGAATATCTTCTTTCCCTTACCTCTCAGTTTGATGATAACCTGATCCTTAAGTCCCGAATTTTTTTTGAGATAAACCGCTTTGGAACTTTGAAAGTTGAATCGAATAAGTCATCGATCCTTGGTAATGGATAACGATTCTTTATGGTAAGTTTATTCAACTCTCCTCCCTCGGTAAATCGATACAAAAACATTCTGTAAAGATCCGTTCCCTTCTTTTTAAACCAAATAAGATAGGAGCTTCCCCAAGGCCGTATGTTAACTTGGTCGAATGAAACCTCGGTCCGGTATTTATAGTTCTTGAAGTTTTGGGTTAGATAAACTCCTGCATTTTCTGAAGGAGCCCAATCTATAAGGTTTATTGAGCCTACAGGTGCTGCTTCCGGGATTTAAAGGTCGATTTAGAAAATATCTTACTTGGTCCGAACGGGAGGGAGAAACAGGAAAAGATCCATTCACTTCCAGGGAAAAACACATCTGGAAATTTCTTTAACGTAACGGGAAATGTCCCTTCTAGTTTCTTCTCGTCTGATTTCCTTCCTTCCATTACTTGAATCCATGAAAACTTAACAACCCTCAGGAATTTATACCTTTCGATTTTTTAACAGGATTATGAGATTTTAGAGTGTCCCGAGTTTTTTTTACTTCGAATCACCTCGAAATGATTAAAGTTTAGATTTTCACCGTTTGATAAGGAAATGTGAAAACGACTTTTTTCATCCACAGAAGAATTTTGGCAATATACTTGGATAACATATTCCATACCGTGATGACAAACGTCCGAAACTACCAAGCTTAATTGTGGCCATGAGAAAAAATTCCGATTTTTGGAAAAGGTATTTGAAATTAGCATGGCTATTAAAAGTGCAGCCTTTAATAACAGTGGTTTTGTGCTTTGACTAAGTTTTTTCGTCAGCCATTTTCCGATATCTAAAAAATGTCTCTATTTGTAATAAGACGGAATTATTTAGTTAGCTTAGAGGCAAGCGATCATGGATATAAAAGCTTCTATCAGATCCGGAATCCAAACAATACTTTGACTAAATTCTGGATTTTTTAAAATAGAAAACATACCCCCGTAACAAGTCAAAATAGCGTTATAATTTCATGATATTCGTGAGAGTAATTTGTAAGAGTAAATAAGAAACCTAAGTTAATATTGACAAAATTCTCCTAATACGATAATTTGATAGATAATTTAAAATCGTTCGTACAACTAAAATTTAAGAGAAATACAACGAGAACTCCTAAGGAGATAAAATCTAAGATAGTTTCAACTTAGGATTTATTAGGAAAGCGAGACAACTTTTTCTTTTACGCTTTGATCTCATCTTTAATGTTGTTAGGGTCTTGATCGGTTTCCTCTCCTCTTAGGGTATGCACCACTCCATGTGCTCCAGTACCTCCAATTTGGTTTTTATGACTTTGGTTCTTTCGTTCTGGGCAATCCCTCTTGTAGTGCCCCTGATTCCCACATTCATAGCAATTAGCCTTTTGACTTGTCCCCGTGCCTCTTTGGTGGTTAATAGTATTGTCGTTTGTAGGTCTTCTACAGTTACGGACCAGATGGCCCACTATGTTGCACCTGTGGCATTTGGGGGGACATGGACCATCATGATGATAGTTGCATTTAGGACACAATGGCTTGGACCCGCCGTAATATTTCTTCTCCCTGTGCCCTGTAGCGTAAGCTTTGCCAGTATTTTTCCTCTTATTCGGCTGTTGTTGGTTCTGATTGTCCTTGGAAGTGTTATTTAACTTCCTCTTGTTCTCAGCCTGGCGTTCGGAAAGAGTGCTGATCTTTTTGTTCACACGTTTCTGAAACTTCACTATTGGACACTTACTCTTGAAGTGCCCCAGGTTTCCATACTCATAACAGGTGTGAGTTTGTTGATTCTACAGCATAGGATTCCTACAACTCCCGAGTCAATGTGCTATCCCTTGTAATTCCCGCCCTTTACAGTAGCATAGGCCCATTGTGGTATTATCTTATCCCACTTTCTCTTCTTGTAGCATTCTCATGCTAAAAAGTCCATATTGTGATTCTTGTTGTTCGGTCTGACCTATTGGCTTACGGGCCATGTTGGTTTTTGTCTTATAAATGGCAATAGCCTCGATAGCATTAGCCACTCGCTGGGCTACAACCCGCTCAATTTCCTCAACACTCATCCCTTGATTAACTGTTGTCATTGTTTCCTGAAAATCACAGGGAACAAAAATTATATGAAGTTTTTATTACCAAGGGAAAATCATAACACATAAAGCACTCCGTGATCCCAACAAGTAGGTTAAATGTGAGACCAACACGTTATGCGTAGATATAAGAGATGACAGCCAACCATGACCATGAAATAAAATCCTCATGCATACAGTTCATGATCATAACCAATAGTGTAGGTTAATACTTAATACATCGTTTACATGAGTAAAAGAGTACAAGCTTTTTATTAACACTACCAACTGAGTATTACTCAATTTTAGTGAGATATAATACAAAACAAGCTTAACCGCTTACAGAACTATTTGTTCTATAGGCCAGGGTGCCATCTCAAGATTCAGATGCTAAGACTCTATGTTATCTTAAGTGACTCAACATTCTCTGATGGTGGTGAGATGAAGAAGTATACGACAGCAAACTCAGTAATGCATGCCTTAGTAGAATGGTGATCGTGGAGTATGGTTCAATAACATCCAAACTATACGGATTTGGTCTCAAAAACAATACGATCTGGTGGTGGAGTGGTGGGTGATGTAGAAGTAGACTCATGCAGTCTAAAATGCCTTTGTATTCTCATCTTGAGGGGACAGGATCATCTGTAGGTACAGTAGAAGGTCACCGTAGCTAAGGTGCTCCTCCTCCTCCTCGTCCTCCCTCATCCTCTTCAACATCAACAACATCGTTGTCACATCAGATGACTTATCATCAAAAATTATCTCCTTCATTGGCAGATAGTCCAGGATCCTCCTCAGGGTCCTCTTCAGCCTCTCCAGATGAAGTAGCAAATGATAGGCCTGGTGATAGGGCTGTAGGTGAGGCATCAGCAGACAGAGGCTGATCCTTCATTGGTTCCTCTAGCTCTACATCAAAAGCTCACTGGAATCTCCATGGCTCGGAATTAATATAAACAGACGTGTAGGTAACCGTCGATAATGAGAACATAATTGCTTGCAACGAGCAAAACTTAACTTATACATTAAGATCATATCGAAGATATACTACCCCATACTAAAATCAAACATTGTCCTCAATGTTTCCTAGCCTAAGACTTAAAAACCCTATACTAGAACTCAAAAAGGTCGAATGCATAACTCAAGCCTGAAGAAAGTATCACAAAAATCTCTAGCCGTTTATAAAGTGTGCTAAAAGATAAATGTTAGTCAATAATAATCTTTAGGATATCGGATTTCCCCAAACTAATGGCAAGCAAAAGCTAGGAAGCTCGAGTGGACTGGGACAAAACACCGAATGTAACACCCCCAAATTAGGTCACAGCGGAATAAGGGTCCGGGGCGTGTTACTTCAAGATCAATAGCACAAGATATATATAAGAACGACACAAAAAGTCATTTAAAATGATACATTGGATTTAATTGAAAGACTTAATACAAAAGCATATAGCTTCACTTGTTCATTGTTGAATATTACAAAAGTTGACAATACATTTCCCAAAATATGATGCACCTAAATCTTTAAGTGTGCAATCCAAAATGTAACCCAATGCATCCCTGGCATCCCATGCCTATTGATCTCCTGAAAACATTGCTTAAAAACGTCAACAATAATGTTGGTGAATTCATAGGTTTGATAAATCATAATATGCAGGACCGCAAGACTTTTTATGTGACTATGCAACACATGCAGTCATCACAAAACTAGATTACATTTACACTAAGCTCATGACACTGAAGCTCGACAGTCTTGTTCGCATAATATTGCTACTCAGCCCGCAATGATGTTTTAACCCGAAAACCCGAAAACATCCTAAATACCGACATGGCGATACACGTACGTTCTTTGGTGAATAGAGCTAGCCACCCGAACGGGGAGTCCGTTTCCCCGTATAGATCTATTAAAAAAACAATCGCAGCTCACATAAAGTAATTCCCAACTCAACTATAGCAATTGACAGTTCAATGATAAAGGGGCCTCAACTTGGGATACAATGTACTATAGGTACCATGTAATCAATATTTGCGTCAATTTATAAAACAAAGCATGTTTCCACCCCATAATTATAAATCATTGAAATCGTAAAAATGTGGGGCTATGAACTCACCTTGAGTTCTGATATCCAATTATCGCAATCAATGCGTCACGTAAAAGATCGAAAGCAACCTAAATTATCAAAGGTCGAATAACTAACCGAGTACTTGAATAAATCTTATAGCTATTACATCTACTATCGTTCGGGCTATCATTAATTTTTTTAAGAGGTCAATACAATACGATCGAGGAGTTAGGACACTTAAATCATTGTAAATCCAAAAACTCGTCGATACCCATTTCGAAGAGGGCCCTCATTATAAATTCCCTAGTAATAAAGTACTTCGATAACCAAATAATAATCTATATAGCTCAAATCACCAACTAATGGTTTTGGTAAAATGGTGTTTAATAAGTTAAAACGTTTATAATTACCGTTTTAGTAAAACTGGCATAACTTTCGCGTTTAAAGCCCGATTTTGACGTTTCTTATGTCCACGTCTTTGTAGTAAGACGAGTGAACAAAAAATTACATATTCAGTTTTTGATAATCTGCTATAATAGTGTTTTACTGTTCACTACACTATTTTAGATCCCGTTTTAGGTTTTAATTAGCGTAAACTTCGTAATCGTAATAACTTATTCGTTTAATTCCGATTATAGTGATCCTTCGAGAAACGTCCCTCCGTTATTAAAAGATTTATTATATTTTAAAAAGTTGTGTCCCGCTGATGAATAGTACATTTACTGATCATGATTTATAAAATTAATTTTATAAAACTTTAATTCGAAAATGTCGTAGTTTATTCACTATAGTTCCGTTTTTAGCGATTCTTTCGAGTACGATCATCGTAATTAAAATTATAACATATTTTTGATGTTTTAAAACTGAAGTTGCAGTAATGAATATATTTTTATAAAAATTTTTTTAGTAAAAGTTTTTCTTGTTGTATAACTCGTACTTAACGTATCTTTTTCGTTGTAATAAATCGGTTTTTTTCTTTGTTTTTTCGATTTCCTTATCAATGCTTTGGAATCGTCATGAGGCGCATTAAATTTTATAATTAGCTCTACCAACTGTATGAAACACGAAAAAAACACTTTATATCCAAGTGTATTGATTTATAAAAAATTTGGTTTTATTAACTTTTTATAAACCCTAATTTATAACTAAACATGTTTATACTTATACAACATGTTATCATACTTATAGATCCATTATTTCATGATATATATATCCATATGACATAAGAATAAGTGCATAAATACATAACATATACAAAGTGCTAACTCTTTTTACCCTATTATAAGTCCTTAGTGGTGATTAGCCATATATACCATATAACGACATAAAATAAATGATAAAAAAAGTATAAAGGAATTTAAAAACATAGGGATGATGTATGAGATTGAGAAATGAATGCTAAAAAAAACGCCGTGTTTATACTCAAAAACCCAAGCTTGCACAAATGAAAACCCTTTTTCCTTCTTTAATACAAACCCTAGCTTTCCTGTTCTCTGAATTAATACATAGAAATGCTTGCCAATGCTTGAAATACATTAGAATGTTCTTATAATAGTATGTGTAATAGAAGGTAATAGGTATGAATAAAATTTAGTATGTATTAAGTTGGGTGCCTTGGTTTAGTGCGTTGAGCTTATATGGAGCCAAAAAGGGAGGTTTTGTGATTTTTGGAAAGTGTTTAAGCATGTATGACTTCTCTTACTAGAGGATACAAGTATATAAGGTGTAGGACAAGTCAAGGGGACATGCTAAGGTCCTAGGGATGGTCTTTGGTCTTAGGGATGGGTGATTGGTCTTAGGGATGGGTTTATGAGTCAAAGAGACAAAGTATGGTGTAGCTTTAATGAGATATGATGTACATTGACCAAAGTGGAAGAGTTTCTTGTATAACTTGCAAACATTTCGGCATACACATGATATGTATGATATATTTTTGTAGTTTTTATGTATTGGGTATAAATGTGGGTGTTTGTTGAAGCGTAGAAAAGTTTTTGTGGTTCCGGGAGTGCCTAAACGCAATTTATCGCGAAACGTATACACTTTACGTATCCGATAAAAATAAAATGAACAAAGTTAATAATTATCCTCAAAATAATTATATAACCCTTGCTTGATGTAAACATTTAATTGTTTGATGCCCGTTTACATTGAACGCTAATTTTTAGCTTACGCGATTTAGCTTAACATTTACGATTTAAAGCAAACGCGTACAATACAAAAGGTACATTGTGGATTTATCGACGTCGTCAATGACTTAAAAACACAGGGTGTTATACCGAACACGAGAGACTTCAGAAAATTTAGGTAAATCCTGCAAACAATCACAAGTACAAACACAACAAGAATCGGAAGAGTACAAGCCTCCTCACATTACAACAGAAAAATAAGAAAGAAATTAGAAAAATGATAAGCATGGGGTGCCTCCCATGAAGCGCTTTGTTTTAGGTAACCGAGTCACATAGCTTGACTCGATCCTCGAATTCATTCATCCTTGGAGAGAGTGTATCGAAGAGAAAATCTCAATCAGGCTTTCATTCTGTTATAATAAACAATAAAGTGCATAATGAAAAGTTCCCTCCTGATGAGATTGCCACCGCTCAAGAGGAATGTCGGGTCAAAAAAGGGTGTCCTCATTTTGGTGGAGGAAAATAAAGGAGAAACCTCAGGTAAGTGAGATACGAAAGAAAAGTATCCGTGTGACACATTTGTGAAAGGAATTTTCAACTTCCAACATCCTATCTCACTTCCTCCCCAAGGTCAAAACATTCATCTCATCATTAAGCTTATCAAAAAAATATTATCCACGGTGCAACAATCTCAAACACTTAAGCTAATCTCAACATCGGTGGTTCCGGAGGAGGACGAGGAAATGATGGATCAAAATGAAATGATTCAAACTCGGGAAGTTCCAAAAGAGGGTCATTTGAATTATCAGAAAATAAACACTGCAAATACAAACCTTCCCATGAACGAGATCAACCCAAAAAGAAATAAATCATACTCGGGAAGAGAGTTATTAGCATGAGTAGTGGTATCGCTAAAAGTCTCGAATTCAGGTAAAGAATTATCCAAATGAGAAAGAGAAGTATCGGACTCCTCAAAGAATGAATCACCATTCGTGACAGGATTAGGAACTGAGGAAGGAGACTTGAATACATGATCAGGAGTAGGGTTGTCTTTCAAAGATTCGATATTAGTAATAAGACGACTGATATTCACTAATTTCTCTCGAAGAATAAATGTTTCTTGATTTTGAATAAATATCTTCTAAGTCAAACTCTTTCTCTTGATCTTCATTCACCTCTTCTAAGCTATCGTATTCCAAATTGAAAGGTGATGCTTCAATGTACTCGATGTTCTCATAAGAATCGTCATCACTTGAAGTACCAAACATGTTAGAATCGGATAAAATCTCAGAATGATTGCTCAAAGCATCAAAAGTGGAAGGATCTTCACAAATGGGCACATCACATGTCTCTTCAGAAATACCCTTAAACTCACTTGGGATTTAGACAAGGTTCTCGACACTAGACTTTATTACATCGTCTGATTATGTTGCTGGAATAGTATCAAGATGTTCATCCCATTATTATGAGAGAGTCAACAACGGGCCGTCCTTGGTTGATGAAAACGGTGTGAATGCAATGGTATAGTGCCGTCATCATCATAGCAAATGGGAACTTCCAATATCGATCTTTATCCACATGATCGTTCCCAATTCCCTTCATCTCCTTCTTTTGCATAATTTGACCAACCATATCACATATGGATGTCATTTGCTCTATAAGCTTATTTTGAGAATTGAGAAACTCATTTTGAGCATTTAAGATTGGATGATTTGATGGTAATAATTGCAAAGGGGATGAAATTGGTCAAAACCAAAAAGGAATTAGGATCATGCAAGAATTTTGCTAAAAAAAATCTTACATATCATTGGTTGACATTGAAAATTTCATGAGGACCCCCGCAATTTTCACAACAAAGATATTGTTGTTGAAAATCATGAAAATCTTGCGGGAAATTAAAGTCTTGATTGTAACACGGTTCCGGAACTTGATGTGTACAATAGTGACCATCAAGACGAGCATCGTTCCCCCAGCAAAAAACCCGCAAAATTCACAGAAGAACATATAGAAGGTTGTGAGGTGGGTTAAAGAACCGTTAGGAGAATCATCAAACAAAAATTAGGTTTTAGAATCATTAATAATAATTCTCATCTCCACGCGTGCCACACTATCAATAACGGTCGACGTGGTAAATGGATTAGCACGTGGGGCTTTTGGGGGTGGCTAATATGAGTTCATTAATGGGGGTGTGGGGGGGGGGGTGGTTGTATAGCACACACGTTTCCGTATTCTAGACACACAGAAGCTTTTGGGTGGACAATTATAAACACTACATAACACACAGAGGAACATTTAGGGATCATATAAATGGGGTCGCGCGAGATACTAGATAGATCTAAATAACCGTTCTCTATTGATAATACTATGGTAAGAATTACACATGGGTGGGGGGGGGGAGTGGAAACTATTGATTTTGGGTAGATGAAGTATGTGGGTTTAGTGGGGGAGATAAGGGGGGGGGGCAGGGGAGTTATTAGTTAAGTGTTGGTAAGCGTGGGGGGAATATGATGTATGTAGAGCTTTTGGTGTTTATATATATTGATGTCATGAGAGTGTGTAATATAGTGTCGTGTAAACACATCATATGTGCAATTAATACAATAAAAAAAACATATATACTCAGAGAAAATTGTTAAAAGGGATTCGACAACATTCATAGCGACAAATACACTGGTAATTCGATTCCATATAGAATATGAGCAACAAGCTTATATAAAGAGGGGTTTTAGGAACAAAAAAGATATCTTTGTCTTCAAGTTCTGCAACTTTACACAATCAATGAGTCAACAAAACAAGTCCTGCACCCTCTAGTCTACATAAACACAATAGCTCTCACAAGACATGCATTTATCATAATATAATCGAGACACAACAGACACAGGAGCAGGGTTCAAACAGATGATCGAGTGATCCATCAAAGAATTAAAACATATTTAGTGAAGAGGTTAAGAAAAGAAATTATAATTTGATACAGAAGAAAAAGAAGCAATTATTATTATTTTTGATGTTTTTAATCTAATTTTCACAGACAATCGAGATAAACACCATATGGAACCACAAACTTAAATCACAAACAACGTCACTCTCCCACATTCACGTGTCCAAGCATACCATCCTATAACATTTATTATAATAATACTCTCAAAAATACAAGTTGAGGTCCAACGGTCATTTTCAGTAGATCCGACACACACATCGTGTAAAGCAAATATTTTTTAAATCAATACTATAACCTCTAGAAATTCCGACCAACGTTGGGAACTTATTGATAGGAGTAATACATCAAATATATCGAAGATTGGATTATTTACTTAAGAGTGAGTCTACTTACACACTTGTTTTATTTATTATTTTTATTATAGAACTATTTTTATTATAAATTTTTTGATTTTTTTTTTTTACTCATTTTATTTTTTTATATTTTTTTATATGATAATTATACTAAAAGAAAAGAAAAATATTTTTACTTTTTTTTATAATTTTTTGATTTTTAAACAAAAACAAAACTTTTGAAAAACGACAGAAAATGAAAGGTTCTTCAAATCACGATCAACAAACGCAAACGGAGGAATCTTAATCACAAATCCCCGGCAACGGCGCCAAAAATTGGTTGTTAGCAATCTTACACACGTATTTATAAAATATAATATGATAGAAAATTACCAAATTACCCTTGAGGACAAAGGTAAAAAGGAAAATCTTCACAAATGTACATATAATATAATACGTATATTAACCGGGAAGTATGATTCCCGGGTCGTTATTCCCCAACGATTTGTGAAATTGAAACCACGTTTGTTGTTCGGACAATGATTTGAATTGGAAACAAAGATTGATTTGATTATCTACTTCTACAAATTAAAATAAGCAAATGATAACAATTAAGCACGAAAACAAATAACTGGGAATTAAACTTTAACTAAAAACGCAAAAGATATAAGCCATAGCGGTTGTTTAAGAAGGCAAGTTTACGCAACGACCGAGTCTGGGTTGCCCCCCGCATTTTCCAACCATATACACTTCGCTGGTGCCCTGTCATTCCAGCTTGATTACCACGGTCATTGTTTCTCAGTCTGTGGCAGTTTCTTTTAAAGTGGCCTTGAGCTCCGCACTCAAAGCAACCATTGCCCTGCTGATTATTGTTGTTGTTGCTACGGTTGTTGTTGTTTTGTTACGAGTTGTTGTTGTTGTTGTTGTTGGTTGGCAGGCCGGATTCTACAGTCCTTGGTCGCATGGCCAACCCTTATTGCAGTTACTGCACTTGGGTGGACAAGGACCTTCATGATTGTAATTACACTTGGAACACAGAGGTTTAGACCCGGCGTATGGTTTCATATCACTATTGCCTGCAGTGTAGGCCTGGCTAGTGTGCTTGCTCTTATTCTGTTGGTTTTTTGATTGTTCTTAGAATGATCATCATTCTTTCTTTTCCTTTCTACCTGAGTGCTGCTATAGGCATTGGGGTCTTATCCTCCATCAACTAAGTTGTTTCAAACTCAATAACTTCTTGCATGGTCTTGATTTTGATGCTTTACACATGACCAAGTATCATATCGGGCAATCCACCGATATACTTTTCAATCAAGACGTTCAATGAATTTAAGAACGAATGGATGAATGAGTAGACAAGGGAATGCCATGGGTGGAAGAAAAACCATGGACTAATGATGGAATGTCGAATGAACTTATTGATAATATTGTTCATGAGTGTCAGCAACTTTGTTTTAAAGATGGACGCGCAAAGTGGCCTACGTGTAATTAGATAGAGGATAGATACTGTAACTTAGGAGATCTTCCTAGGTTGATTCGTGAAGATAATTTGATTCACTATCAAGATTATGAGTGGTATGATACAATAGAAGATAGTGATTCAAAAGGAAGAGGCTTTGAATAATAAAATAATCTTATATGGGTCCATAAATGCAGAGGAGGAGTCAAGTGAAGATGGTTGGAGTGGCCATTCGCCCGTTGACAAATGGAATGATTATGAGAATACCACCTATATCCAAACCGATGTATCTTATACCCACGATAAAGTTTGCCAAATCATTATAAATCATAACGAAACTCAAGAAATACAAGGACGGTTTGGTGAACATGAGCTTATAGAAGATAGCGATAATGACATCAGGAATATACTAGACTACTTAATCAGAAAAGACCCGCCTTATTATGCTAATGAAGATGAAGAAAAGTTCAAAGAACAAAGATGCAAGCTGCTTGGAATCCCTTACGCAAAGCCACCAACATGCAAATCTGAGAAATTCGAGGTAATTAAATATTCATTCGGGCTGGCGAAGGAATATGTCGTAATCAAGGAATATGAATATGACATATGGGTCCGAACCGAGGAAAATGCATCTCAACTCTACCAAGATATTTTCTAAAAGTAGGACGAAGAGTGGACCGTGACCCGTACCAAGTAGCTGAGCTAGAAATAAGTCTAACTTAAAGACTTTGTTGTAAACAAAAGTGCTTACCGGGAGACAACCTGGAATGTAGATTCTAGTTTTTTATTGATTCTGTCTTTCCAGGTTTCGATACAACGTATTCAATTTATTGATACGACGTATCGATCAACCTGGACGTTATCCTTTATTTTCCTTGCACTTTAACTTCAATGTCAGATCTCTTGATACGGCATATTCGGTTCTTTGAATATGACGTATTCAATCTCTGACCAGTTTAGGATTTTATTTTTACAGGTTTTAATATGGCGTATCCAGTAACATGGATACAGCGTATCGACTTCCTATACAGTTTTAGGTTTTATTTTCTAACCAAACGACTTTTCGTAAACAAGATCCCATAGTTTTCTTTTTTATTAAGACATGAACTTGCTGATCCATACTGAACGAATTAGTGGAATACATATAGTCTGGAATACAGTGTGGAAGTTATTCGTACTAGGATTCAGGGCTGCTTTTACCACACATAAAGTTGCTCATATACTTAACATGGAGGATCATACCGAGCAAATCCCAGGAGAGTTTTTCTGCTCGAATTCTTTATTTTATGTTCTTAATGTTATAATTATACAACGTGGGTATTGTATATCTCAAGTGGGGGCAGAGAATTAGAACACTAATTTTCTTCATTTTTAATAGCAATTTGCCTAACTTATGCTCTAATTTTAAAAAATTAGCAATTTTTTGTGAAATTATTAGTTATATGACCCCGCACACATAACCCTTGATAGATATTTTAAGGATTTAAGCCTTTTCGTTTCCTATATTTTACCCAAATTCCACAAAATATGAGTGTGTCGGTGACTGTAGTAAACTTTAGAACTTGGCTTGGATACTACTTGAGACCTCAATAATAAGTATTACTTTTATAATTGGAGTGACCTGTTTAAATTGATAAATTTCTAGGATTAAACCTAAATATCCTATACATTATGTGTTATTAACTAACTACAATGGTTAGTTAACCTTCGTATAAACCTTTTGTTTACTCTAATTTTTAGAGTAAGATACCTCTAGAAAAACCCTCAAAGCCATTCCTTTTCTTTTTGTCACCCCAAATATTTGTTTTATTACACCTTTACACCTTAGCCTACCCTATTAGATTAAGTCCTTAATCAGTTGCTAGTTAGAGACATACCGGTGTCCTTCGAGTACCAGAGACCCATGTTAATGGTTCCCTTTAGGTATCGAAAGATCCGTTTAACCGCATTTAAGTGCTTTTTGGTAGGCTTTGCCGGATACCGAGAACATAAGCAGACTGTATAAATAAGGTCAGGTCTACTGGATGTCAGATACATGAGGGAACCAATCATGCCACGGTAAAGTGTAGCATTGATGACATCAAATAACGTCTATTTTATAGCATCATTTATCCATCGATATTAACCTATTTTGTATAGTTATTGCAAAGAATTGTTACTTAATCTTTTATATTTGAGAATTGCAGTAATTATGGAGTAATTGATGAAAGATAGCAAAAGGCGCACATTCTGGAGCTTAAATGAAGATATTTTTGTAACACCCCCAAAATCAAGTCGCAGCGGAAAGGTAACAATGGGGTGCTACGTCAAAGTACAAAAATCAAGATATAGAAAACGACCTTAAATGGACGTTAAAAATAAGATTCATTCAATGTCATTACAAAAGATCAGAGTTTTCACGTTAGGTCCCATAGTTTTGATTTGAAATAATAAACATAAGTTTTATACACAAAGTTTTCTTTATAATTTAAGAAAATCAGAATTACCCTCTAAAAGATATCCGGCACGGCTCTCATCCAAGCTTATCCTCAGCACCTGAGAATTAAAACTTGCTAAAACGGATCAACATAAATTGTTGCGTGAATTCACTGTTTATCAGGAAATAGCGTGGACCACAAGATCGAAGTAATAGTAGACTATGAAACATATTCAATAGTCTAAAACATGTATTATTGCCCTAAGCTCATTGTAACACCCCCAAATTGGGTCGTGTAGGATCGATATTCCTTTATGAAACACTGATATACTGTCAACCCTTGCGGATTCTAGTTTGGCAGTACTTGAAGAAAACACACTTAGTTTTCTCAAACGATTCTAGTTTTACACCTTTTGAATCGTGCCAAATTGGCAGATCCCTAATTACAATACTAAGAATTCTTAACTCGTGTTGTTCATATATCTTTAATATCTTCCTAGAATCCTTTTTATAAACATAAGGATACCTCTTATAGATGTACGCAGTCCTTTGTAATGACATAAACACTAAGCAATACCTAATCATTTAACTAACCTGTTTACAAGATAATGACACTATAACCATTTAAGTTGATGAATCCTTTAAGTTTCCCTTTATCCACGCAGTACTTCGATCCTTTGACTGGCATACCTTACTTTCTACTAGCATACTGTGACCTTTGCCTGAGAGCTACTTTGACCTTTTGCTTAGCCTACAGTGAAACCTTTGACTTGTTTTTCCCAACAATCCTCCCTAACTTGAATTCTACTTGCTGACTTCAAGTTTCATTGATAGTTTGGTCTTCTTTCGATATCAGCTATTCAGTCTGGTCTGTCATTTAAGGCAGTACTTGCCTTTAATCTTGTAAGCGTTTGCATCCTTTGAGCAGTATCTTTACACAACTGTTTGACGTCTATTCTGAAATGAACCACTTATACTTGAACCTAACTTGTCTTTCAAAATGCTTGGAGTCTTTGGCATCTCATACAATTGGTCTTCTCCCAAACATGAGCTCTTCGCACAGCGCAAACTGAGGTATTCTATGAGCCTTACCAGTAGCCATTTACATCGTGGGCTAGTCAGTTCTTTTGGTAGACCTAGAAAAGGTAATAATCCCATGGCGAAACTGAAAACCACTTCAACACTCAGAACCTGAAGGTCATAGGGTGTTGACATACTCTTATATGCACCTTTTGTAAGTCATTATAACCATAAACGGATTTAGATTAGTCAGTTACATGTAGCCGAGTTTGCTCAGACTAGCCAACACTCAGGAATCAAACATTGAGAGAGTTTTAGGACCATAGTAGTTTTGGGGCAAACTATTAAAGCTATCAACGAAATTGGAGTATCTCTTTACCAAAAAGCCGTTGCTTTTGGAGTAGCCATAATTCAGTGTAATTCCATGGTGTATTTGATCACCATACTCTTTTTTGGTAAATTTTCAACCATCAAACAGCATTTGGGATTGTCTTTTACCAAAACTGTTTGATTTGACTAGTCAATTCTTATGTCTGTAAGACTTGTGAAGGATTTCCATTTGCTGTGTGGTGTTAACCATACACTCAATCTCTCTTAAAACATTTGATTGTTTATATATTTGTGCTTAAACCTTTTTGGCACACTCAAATCGTCACAATATTTCAAAACAACTTTTAACTAACAGTACTTCAACGTAAAAAAATTTCAACTCAAATTTGTGCAACACAACCCTTCAACCGGTGCAAACTATCTCCTTCAAGAACATAATACGCTCTGAAAAATCTTCATATCCTCCCTCAAATGTAGTTAGAGTGCTTCAAAATATCCAATCTAACCAAACCAGTACTTGACTTGATCAACCAGTACTTTATATGATCCTCCGCCCTCAAATATAGCTTATGGGTTCAATCATCCAAGTGTCCCACCAAAAGTTAAATCTTGCACGTCAGTCAAAGCCTTGGTGAGTAAATCTGCTACATTGTCATCAGTATGAACCTTGAACCACATTAATTGAGCCTTTGTCATAAACAATCTCGATATGAAGTGATGTCGAATCTAAATATGTTTTGGTCTTGTAGTGAACCTGGATTCTTCACAATGCAAATGGTGCTTCTCATAGTCCTATATGGATTTCAGTGTTTCATGAAGTAAATCCATAATCAAGTATTGAATCTTCTAGCATCCAAAGACACCTGACACAACAACTTGCAGCTGCTACATATCTGCGTTCTGTAAGGAGATAGCCACAAATGGTTTGTTTCTTGCATTGTGCCGGTCGCGAGCAGACCATCATCTCCAAGATAATTGACAGTTCCCCCCCCCCCACCCTCCTCCTGAAGTTGATTCTTCTATCCATGTTTGTCCCACATAGTCACTATCATAAAAAAGAAAAAGCTTCGAATGAAAAGGAAGAGTCCTTAGGAGTCCATAAACCCCAAGTTTAGGTTGATGTTGGGGGAGGTACCTAAAGTAGCCTTTTGACAGCTTGGATAGATGAGAAACCTTTGTGTGACTTGAAAATCTTGCACACAGACAAACATCAAACAGTTATGTCTGGTCTTGAAGCGATTTAAGTACATGAGACAACCCAATCATAGAGCTCCCGAAAAGAATGTACATCAACATCTCACCTTCTTCATCTTTTTCTCCTAGAGATTTATGAGCTTCATGGGGGTGGATGCTGGCTTAATGGTTCGAAAAGTCAAACTGGTTGAGAATATCTTCCACATATTTGTCTTGACTTAGAAAAATACCACCATTAGATTCTACTTGTCAGCCCCAAAAACGATAGGTGGAGTTCACCTTGGAACTCATCGTGAATTACTCTTTGCATAAGATCATTCACAACATCCTTCACCATAGAGAGACTTTGTGATCCCAAAGATGATATCATCATCTTATACCTTTACTAACATGATATCTCTTCTATCCTTCTTAATAACAGAGTATTGATCAATAGCCCCTCTCCTAATTGCCGTAGTTTCTCAAAAGAAAAGTGGAAAGTATTTCATACCAGCTCGTTGGGGCTTGATCAGGCCATAAAGTGCCTTGACACGCTGTAACCTTGTTTGGGGATGCAGCAAGGTTCTTCACAACCTGGAGGCTTGTTTGACATACACTTCTTCTTAAGGTTTCCATATAAGAAGACACTCTTGTACATCCATACTGATAAGACAACGAAGCCCATCTGAAAGATGCAAATGGCAAAAAAGAGGCTGATTGCTTCAATTCTGCAACTGGGTGCAAACACTTCATCTGAATCCACACCTTCTTCTTGTCTGTATCCCTTTGTTGGCAAAAAACTAAGGGCCTGCTTGCGTTCTTGATATCTAGGTACCCCGTTCTATCTCTCTTGTTTCGAAAAACAACGATTTAGTTTTCCAATCACCCTCTTGCCTTCATGGTAGTCACATATCACCCATACCGCTTGAGCTTTAAATGAAGTAGTTCTGCTTGCATCGCTTCAACCCAACTTTGTTGTTTGTCTTTTTTTTCTTCTCTTTTTTGCTTTTTTTTGTTTTTCACTGCGAAGGCTTGACAGACTTCTTGGGTTCCTCTGAGAGAAAAATGAAGCTATTATCAGGCCAGGTTTGCTGATCTCTATGTGGGTACAGTTCTGCTTGTTGGTAGATAAAAGAACACAAGGCTTGATTTGTTTGAACAGGACTGTCGTGAGCTCCTCCTTGTTTGAAACCCCGCAGTACTTTTGCCTAATAAGTTGACGTTGAGGATGAATCTTATGAATTCTAAGGTGTGGAGTAGAGGGAACCTCAATGGTAGATCCATGTGTTTGTAGTCAGCTACGCCGCCTTCCTCACAGCAAAAAGAGTTGATCTAGAGACTAAATACCATCTTTTCGGAAGTATCTATCATCAGATATGTAGGCTGTATTGCCTGTACTTTGAGGAGAGTTATTAGCTGGACTAGTTATGAAAGTACTGTCACACACTCTTTTCCTTGTCAAGTGCGATTCCTCTTCTTTTCCTCTTCAAAAGCATTACCTTGATCATCAGTATGAGCTTTAGAAAGAGATCGTGATGCAGCAACAGACAAGCTATCGTGTAAAGCGTGATTCTTCAAGGAACACTGAACTTTCTTTGCAGCAGTACGTTCCTCTGGATGCATAGCGCTGAGCTGTATTAACAATGATTTGCTACAGTCATCCTAAATCCATATCATCGAAAGATCTACATTCCCCATGTTCTTTTGAATCAGCATAGTTTTCTTTTCCTTACAGGAATGTAATTCATGGCTGGAGTGAAAGGTCAAGATCAACCATCTGCAATCAGGTCACTTTCTTCCCTTTTGTGATTCGCTGATTCTCAAGAAGTTCTTAACATGAAGACTGTCCTTGAACCTTTCTTTGTGACCCCTGTGATAGACCTCTAAAACCTTTGCTGTTAGGTAGAGTATGCCCAACAGATAGTCCTTCCCTTCTGAACTCATCCATCAACTTACCCCAAATGATCTAGTAGTATTAAGTATAGTCCAGAGGACATCCAAAAGGTCTCATGAAACTGATGTTAAGATCTTCCATCAAGATTTCATAAGGAGTCTTCATTTGAATTTAGTCACCAAAACTCCTATTAAGTCACATAACAAGCTGTATTTGACTGCTTCAGCCCAAAATTGAATAGGTATGAAGGGAGTCTCTAACATGGAGTTCTAGCAGCTTCAATAAGAGTCCTATTCTTTCTTTCTGCAAACACCATTTTGCTGTGGATCCTGTCAATGCTATATTCTCTCGTGATGTCCTTTCTTGGCACAAAACTCTTTCATAAGTTAGTCTTGAACTCGTGTTCCCTATTTCACACTGATGGTCTTTTACTTAGGTCTTCGCTTTTTTTCCAAACCCACATCAATCATGAAGCATATCATATGTCCATCCTTGTAGGCCCAAGAAAAACACCCAAACTGAAAGTTGAGCTCAAGTCATCATGACCACCACAGTAATTCTTCCGATTTTACACTCTCCACTGAAACATCCAAACAAATCTATGGAGCTATTCAAGAGGTTCTCTGACAGTTCTTTCGTCAACTTCTTGCAAGATGCCTGTGCTTTTACCCTTTCTACATGCCAAACTTAGTGATCAGCTGAATGTCTTTGATGTAAACCCTAACAAGATTGCCTTTAACCCACATGTTGATATTTTGGAAGTTGACATGCCCCTTCTCTGTTGCCATAGAACACTTCTCTCTGTGCCTTGTGCAACCAAACAAGTGATTCCACCAGAGGGAATAATATTCGGTATATCCAACTGTATGAACATCATTCTTTCTAAGGACAGCTCGAATGTATCACCAGGTCTTCATCACAAACTTAAAACTTGGAGATGAGAGAAGAACATTCTTTATCTGCTAAGAGAACAGTGTGCTTCTTAGCTCACAGAATTTTCTGTGAAACAGATCGAGACTTGGAACTTAAGCTCTTCCACATAGCTAACTTTCTCAAAAGTCTTAGCATGATGATTCTGAAGGATCTTTTCCTGAAATTCTTCCACCTTTAGAGTCAATTCCAAAAGCCCACAGAACCACCTTTGAACTCGGTAAAATCAGACACTATCCCTTCTCCGGTCACACCTTCCAGAGCATCCACTGTCAAAGCTAGGCATAGTCCCTTGAGATCTTCTTCTGATTGCCCTGTACAAACAATCAAAGCATTAGACTCTGTTAGGACCATGTCATTACTGACTTGGACTTACCCCTAATGGGAGTTACATACTCAAATTGACTTGTGTTGTAAGAGCCAGTATCCATATCCAGAGATCAAGATAGAGTTCCCTTGTTGGTCTCCATGTGTGTTTTTGGATATTATCCTTGCATTCTTTTTACAGTTTGTTGAAGTACTGCTCTGGGATTCAATAGTACTTCACCTATCTGTATCCCGATAGATTCCACATTTTTCTTGGTCTATGTGGTCTGAGAGGAGGCCTTTGGTAGACAACCTCTATGATGGTGATAACTTGAAGATATCTAGTCCTTCTATTATCCATCCTTGATGATAAGGTCTAACCAGTACTTTCGTGAACTAGATACTGCCTGTGGTACGCGTAATCTACAGTACCTGATAAGTCACAATACCAGTACTTTTTGAAGGACTGTTTTGGCATTGTTTGGTCTAGCATACTACAATCAAGCCCTTCCCTTCTTAAGTAATACTGATGGAATAAAAGGAATCTCCTTTGGTGAGGGTACCTAGAGATTTTCTTGACTAAATGACTATGGTTCACTCTATGGATGTTGTTCCAAAGCTGGTGCTCTTGGTTTCCCTTGAACCCCTTTGTTCGCGCCTTAGGTTTATGCGAGTTGAGGGGTGTTTGGAAGGTCTTTCATGTCAGGAGTTAAATCCTTAATTAGGTTGATTAGGATCTGTAACATACAAAACATAATTTAACCCCCTTTGTCCAAGTCCCTTGTCTAGATTCTTGACCAACACTGTTTTTTGACTATTTTTGACCGGTTTTCAAAAGATTTGTTTCATCTATTCTCTGGTTAAAAGCAGTTTTCCTTTTAGACATTCTGAACACAGTCTCTTCATCATCACTATCAAACCCAATCTTCAATTATGACTTTAGTCCTATCAATTGCTGATTTGACTATATTTTGTTTTCTCTTGATTAACAAATTTTTAGTCCTAATGGCTAGGTTCATCTAACCTGTAAAAGGAGACATTTGTCCTAGTGGAATAATTGGACTGTAGGTTGTGGTACATGCTTTTGTTGGCATTTTCTCTTTTGGAAATTTTCGGTACGCAGAATCAGTCATAGTTTCATCCCCAGAGAAATGTCACTTTCATACTAATTGCTAGAACCAATCCAAACCGATGACATGACTTTATCAACGACACTTATCTTTGTTTGTCTCTTAGACTCTTTTGGAATACAGGAAGCATTTGACCATTTCTCAAGTGTTTACTTCTTAAAAACATCTCGTTCTTTACGCAGGCGCTGATCTAATTTCTTTTCTGTTTTTCTGCTAGTTTCAAATCTCTATACGTTCAGTCATATTCCATTTGTTCATAACTTATCACCCCACATATCATTCGTTTTCAATGTGTTTTAAGCATGACACCTCTAATGCACTCTAAGCTCACAATTTGATATCCTAAATTTCTGTCCTACTCTATGAAAATTATCTCTTTCTTTTGTCTGGATAGTTATATTCAACGGCAACAGTTTTAAAGACTTGACTACAATCATAGGCCGTATGGTACCTCAGAGTTGTAGCCATTAATTCTAGAGATAACTGGTGCATCATCCAGCTTGGGTTGCCCAGTCAAAATCATCATGTCCATCTTGTCCAAAGTGCATGTGCTCTGCATCAAACCAATTCTCCAATCATCTGTTTCAACTCGAGTCTAGTGCCATCATTGCATAAGTCACTGTTCACATCAAATTCCTTGGTCCAATCAATTATCTTCATTGTTGTATGTTGCCACCAGGCTTTGAGTTTGAATCTCAATACCTCAATCCTCTTTTCATTACGACCATATTTGCCTCTGTTTTCCTGGTATATAGCAAAATCTACACTCCCTATAGTCACAATGTCCTAACTTTTTGACAGTTAAAAGCATTATCAATCTTGACTTTCTCTCAATGGTAATCCATTGCTTTTGGCTTAAGGTCATCAGATCTTCCGGTCTTCCTCCATTAACTTCCTTATCCTTCTGTTATCATTCGTCGCACTGCCATCGTAATGTCAATTTCTGCCATAGAGCGTCTTACATCAATTTCAAGCAAGTCCTTCATCACATTGAGGTTGTGCAAGATGGCTTGTTGAGCAAAGAAGAACATATGATTTCATCTAAGTGAGAAGCACATCTGGGAAGCAGTTGCACCCTTGCCTGAGATAGCTTCTGAGGTATATCCTTTAGTGGGATATGTGCTGGTTCACTCGGGGGGGGGGGTGGGGGGGGGGGGGGGGTGGGGGGGGGGGGGGTAACTGTTGGGTTTCAAAGTAACTTGCACCTTTGACTTCTGTGGACATAAATGCATTGTTTGGTGAACTTGAGATTTGAGACACCCTTCAAGTCAGCTCATACACCTTTAAGATATGTTGTTGAGAGCATCAAGTCGAACTCGTCTAATCCAGGTTGTCCCCCGAATCATGGTAGCCACTACATGCCACCAATGTAGGCTTTCTTTGCAGAAACTTCAATTTGCATCTCTTCACACTGGACACCGTAGCCTCATCGGTAATTCAAGCATGCTCAAAATATGCTGTAAACCTTTCAGTATCTGAATTCTCAGTTCTCCCTAGATCCGAATAGTAAATGTCTCAAATTGTTGTTTCAACAGATTCTTTTGCAGCTTCTTTGATGCTTCGTTTCCGTCCAATTCGTGCTTTATGGGCTTTGTCATCTAAGGAGCTTGCATCTATCAAGCATCATGAAATTGCTCGTTGAATGTGTCTATCAGGTATGGTGCTGATACAGCTTTCTACTTTAAGGGGCTGTGTCTCTGTAGTGCTTCGTGGGTGGTTGCAGCAAGTGAATGCTTGGTGTAACACACTGAGGGAGACGTGCAGTGGACTCATGATGTGGGTTTGGTTCCATTGTGGAATAGGTTCCATAGGATGCATGGACATCACTGCGATAGACAATAGACTGCTCTAGCATCATCATGGACCATAGGGTCACTATTTCACCTGTCTTGAGGATAGGGATTCTAATGGCAGTAACGGACGAGGTGGAGGGGTTAGGGTCTGTGTATGACATCTTTTATGAGTTTAGAAAGCTTTCGATGATTAAGAGTTCTTCTAGAATTATACAGTCTCTTCAAGCCTGATACCACGTTGAGGATCGATATCCTTTATGAAACACTGATATACTGTCAACTAGGCGAATCTAGTTGGCAGTACTTAAGAAGAACACACAATCTAGTTTCCAAACGATTCTATATTAACCTTTGAAATCTGCCTAAATTGCAGATCCCTAATACTTTACTAATACATAGCTTAACGCGTGGTCTTTTTCTATATATCTTAATACTTCCTAGAATCCTATTATAAACATAAGGATAACCTCTATAATGAACAGTCCTTCTATGACATAAACACTAATCAATACTAATCATTAAACTAACTGTTACAAGATAATTACTATAACCATTTAAGTGATAATCCTTTAAGATTCTTATCCACGGCAGTAATTCGATCGTTGACTGGCAGGACCTTGACTTTCTAACTCTAGCAGTACTTTGGACCTTTTGGCTTAGCATACCTTGATCATAAAATGCATTAAGTATTTATTTATTGTAACACCCCCAAATTGGGTCGCAGCGGAATAAGGGTCCGGGGCGTGTTACTTCAAGATCAATAGCACAAGATATATATAAGAACGACACAAAAAGTCGTTTAAAATGATACATTGGATTTAATTGAAAGACTTAATACAAAAGCATATAGCTTCACTTGTTCATTGTTGAATATTACAAAAGTTGACAATACATTTCCCAAAATATGATGCACCTAAATCTTTAAGTGTGCAATCCAAAATGTAACCCAATGCATCCCTGTCATCCCATGCCTATTGATCTCCTGAAAACATTGCTTAAAAACGTCAACAATAATGTTGGTGAATTCATAGGTTTGATAAATCATAATATGCAGGACCGCAAGACTTTTTATGTGACTATGCAACACATGCAGTCATCACAAAACTAGATTACATTTACACTAAGCTCATGACACTGAAGCTCGACAATCTTTCTTGCAATTAAACTATATATTGCAATTTACGCCCATCCGGATGTCTAACCCTAAACATCCAAAATTCGACATGCTATAACGTTCGTTCACGGTGATAGCTAGTCACCCGAACGGGGAGGTCGTTTCCCGAATAGATCTATTAAATAACATTCGCGCTCACATAGTGTAATTCCCAACTACATCTATGCAATTGACAGTTCATGACATGGGACTTAACTGGGTTATCACAACTTAGGCAAACATGTAATCAATA
>BQNB010035291.1:0-50974 GCA_026074375.1 Tanacetum coccineum | reverse complement strand
GGTAAAAGAAGGCATTATTTTAGGACATACAATTTCAAAGTCCGGGATTGAGGTCGACAAAGCTAAAATTGATGTTATAGCTAAACTCCCTCATCCAACTACCGTTAAAGGTGGTTGAAGTTTTTTAGGTTACGCCGGGTTTTATCATCGATTTATCTAAGATTTTTTTAAAATCGCCCGGCCGATGACCCATCTTCTTGAAAAAGAAACTCAGTTTGTTTTCTCGAAAGAATGTATTAAAGTGTTTGATATACTTAAAAAGAAGTTAACCGAGCCCCAATTTTAGTTGCCCCCGATTGGGACCTACCATTCGAAATTATGTGTGATGCTAGTGATTATGCGGTATGTGCAGTCTTTGGGTAACGTAAGACCAAACATTTTCATGTAAGACCATGACGGATGCTCAAGCACATTACACGACTACGGAAAAAGAATTATTAGCCGTGGTGTATGATTTTGAGAAATTTCGGCCTTACTTAGTCTTATCAAAGACCATAGTGTATACAAACCACTCGGCTCTTAAGTATCTTCTTGCTAAGCAAGATGCTAAACCAAGATTACTCTGGTGGATTCTCCTACTTTAAGAATTTGATGTCATTATTCGTGATAAAAAAGGAGCGGAGAATCTCGCGGCCGACCATTTATCTAGATTAGAAAATCCTCATGAAGGCGATCTTGAGAAAAAGGAAATTACCTAAACATTTCCTCTCGAGACCCTCGGAATGATATCTTTTCATGGTGATTCTAGTATCCCATGGTTTGCCGACATTGCAAATTACCATGCGAGAAATTTTGTAGTGAAAGGGATGTCGTCCCATCAAAAGAAAAAATCTTTAAGGATGTTAAGCATTATTTTTGGGACGACCCCTACTTGTTTAAGATTTGTGCGGATCAAGTGATTAGACAATGTGTTCACGAACAGGAAGCCGTTGATATCCTCACGGCTTGCCATAATGGACCCACTGGGGGACATCATGGTACGAACTACACCGCTAAGAAAGTCTTCGATTCCGGTTTCTATTGGCCGACAATTTACCGCGATGCCCACGACATGGTAAAGTATTGTGACTCATGTCAACGCCAAGGCAAAATCTCTCAAAAAACAAAATGCCTCAAAATTCAATTCAAGTATGCGAGATCTTTGACGTGTGGGGCATCGATTTTATGTGACCATTCCCGTCTTCTCGAGGAAACAAGTACATTCTCGTGGTCATTGACTACTTGTCTAAATGGGTTGAAGCAAAAGCACTCCCCACTAATGATGCCCGAGTCGTTGTTAAATTCTTGAAATCTCTTTTTGCCCGATTTGGAACTCCTCGTGCTATAATTAGTGATCGCGGTACTCACTTTTGCAATGACCAATTCGCGAAGGTCATGCTTAAGTATGGAGTTACCCACCGTCTTTCTACCGTGTATCCTCCCCAAACGAGTGGACAAGTGAAGGTTTCAAATCGTGGTTTGAAACGTATTTTAGAAAGGACCGTAGGAGAAAATAGAGCTATGGTCGTAGTTTGATGATGCATTAAGGGTCCTTCGTACTGCTTTCAAAACCACCTATGGGTGCACTCCTTATAAGCTAGTGTACGGAAAGATTGTAATCTTCCTATAGAGCTTGAACCACAAGTGACTATTTGGGCCTTTTTTAAACATACAATTTTGACATTAAGACTGGCGGGATGTAGCACCGGAAGGTTTAAATGAATGAATATAAATGAACTCCATGATCAAGCTTATGAGAACTCTTTAATCTACAAAGAGGAAAACAAGAAGATCATTGACTCCAAGATTATGAACCTCGTTTCAACATTGGTGATCGTGGTTTTCTATTCAATTCACGATTTAAAGATTTTCTCGGCAAGCTTTAAAAACCCGTTGGATGGCCATTTCACGTTTGCTCAAGTGTTCCCTTTTTGGTGCTGTCGAGTTATCTCAAATGTCAGACCAACTTCAAGGTGAATGGTCATAGACTGAACATTACTTTGGAGGGACAATACCACCTATGGTTGTCCTGGATCTCCAAACTTTCCCCATGGACCACTAAATTCGGAGGTCGAGTTAGGCTCGTGACTCGGTTAACAAAAACAAAAGCTTCGCGGGTAGCAACCCATGCTTATCCTTAGTAGTAGTATGTTAATGAATAAGTATGATCGTGAGAGGTTCGCTTCTTCCTTTATCGTGTTTCGTGTTTTATTGTTTTATGTCAGGATTGCCCTGGATTTGAAGGACTCTGTGTCGTGGTTTTGTCACATTGTGTACTCGATCTTCAATCCTTGCATGCTTTATATATGGGAATCGTATCCTAGAATCTTATTGATTTAACGTTTATCTATTTGCTTAACCTAATAAACGGCTTGAGATTTGCGTTGAGGAACCCTTAATATTTGATTATGGCTTGAAATTTGTATCGGGTGACAAGTCTCCACATTAAGGACTATGTGTAGTTCTTAGTATGGGGGATCTTGATTCGATCTTATTCATTGCCTTGTCTCACGTAATCCCCATTTTTGCACAAAAATAGCAAAATATGCCAAAATTATTTTTTTTTAAAAAATTGAAATAATTGTTTTTGCATGTAGTTATTGTCTTTTTAAGGTATAAATTTTTGACTTGATCGAGCTTGTTGTGCTCTAGCTTGCCCCCTTAACTTATAATATTTAACTTTTGATTAGTCTTTTATACAAGATGCTTTAAAACGTAGCTTATAAAGAGCCAAGAGTTTGCAAGTTTCCATGATAAACTTTAAATATGCTAAGCTTATTTTATTAGACTAAGCATTCGCGGATCTTTTTATTCAAGATTTTAAATTTGCGAAGAACAAAGATGATTAGAGTTTTTATATGTTAGATGCTTAAAACATAGGTAGTTGGATCTTTTCAAGCTACTAGAGGTTAATTGTTTTAATTTGTTTTTGCTCCAATAACTTAATAAACATTTATATAATTGTTGAATAATAAAGTTTCTTAGGTTTTTTTTTCAATTCTTGTTTAAATCACTCCGTAGAGACTCCATTCTGAGGAGTAAGATACTTAAGAGGTTTTGTTCAGTTTCGTTGTGGAAATTGGCTACCGTTCTGACGGATCGCTACGTTTTCTAGGTAGTTTAAAAGAACCACAGGAATTGTACTTGCATATAATTAGTTATTTATATAATAAACACGAAGCAAATTATGATTCTTAACATCTTACGGCACACAACTGACTGTGGTAGTCGTTTGAAAGGGTGATGGTGTAATAATAATAATAAAAACTGTGGTGATAAAAGTTTATATGTATCTTTGCAGACTCAACAAACGATGTGGCCAGTTCTTCTAATTTAGGCACATAGTAATTATCCGAGACTGATAATAGTTGTTGCATTTTGCCGCTCACAAACGATGTTTGCAGCTTCAAAAAGGTTGAGGATCACCGGCTGGGCGAAATAAGATCCTGGGAACCATGGTCGGCTCGCTATACGGTTGTTGGCAGTTGTTTTAAGGACCAAGCTTAATAATGTTTGCTATAATAATTATACATATATCTTTTTTTGACTCCGAGGGTATATAAATAGGTTAACCCGCTAAATTGTGTTGGAAACTAGGAACCTTAATGTGACCCTTATTCTTTACATATCGTATCTTTAGAAAAGATTTCAAATAATTATGGTGCTTAAACCGGGTTTAACTTTATATGCCAATAAGACACAATTATTATTTGTCACAAATTCCAATTAATCAGATAATGAAAAGCTTTAGAAAGATGGTCAATCATCCCGAGCCGAGCGCGAAGTAGAGAGTGTCATCCTACCTCCCTTTAGAGTTATGAGTGGTGTTAAGCTATCTTAACTTGTATTTAAACAATGATTTTGTTTTTAAACTTGGTTTGTGGAGGCGAGTTTGAATACTTAGTGAAAAATCAAGGACGATGAATTTATCCTTTTAGTGTTTCATGTTCCGTGAGGTTATGATATGAATGAATGATAATAAATGCATAAAAATAGTAAAACGGGGGGCTTTTCAAAACTAGTAATTTCTTAATCCCCTTGGATGAATACTTAGCTACTTTTCGTGGTAATTAGTCTAAGAGGGTAAAATTTTTTGTTTTTCTAAGTGTGTTTATGACATTGCGTGAGGACACGGCAATTAGCTTAGTATGGGGGATCTTTGGTATGTGCTTTAAATACTATACCTTTTTACTATTAAAACTAGCTTAAAAAAGACCAATAATGACCAAAATACATAAAAAAATGCATTGTATGTGTGTATTTCGTGAATTGTGTCTTGCAGGTACGGATATTCAATAAAATGGACAAAAACGAAGCAAAATGGACCAAACCGAGCACGAGAATAGAAAGAGCACGGAAAACCGAAGGCGAAGGCATATACATCTTTAAATAGGCCAACCCGTACCCATTTAATAGGCCGGGTCAGCCCATTAAGATATTATACTTATTAAACCTAAGCCTTATACATTTTACAAATCCAAATCCAATATTACCATTTTAACCTTTTTAATTCCTTAAGCCCAAGTAACAGTCCAAGCCTCAACATCAAAAATCATACAACCCGGTCTTAATGTCAATGATATAAACACGAGTCAAACATTTTACTATTTTCCATAACTTTCCCTCCACCATCATTTACACAGAGTAGAGTTAAAACCTTTCACCCCCAACACAATTGATACTTTCTATATGGCTTAGCTTTACTCTCTAACACTATTTTCTTTCACGCTGGCAATCCTACAAGTTGTTGATTGGTGAATAGGATTCGTGGCACATGATTCCAAAGGGGATCCAATGATTGCTGCTGAGATTGAAACATTATTAAGGGCTAGGATTGAAGGCTTGGACTGCTCCTAAAGGCTCTAGATCCTTTTGCTATGGCTTTAAATGAGCTCTCTCAACACACAGACGGGGAGAGCTTATTGTTTTAATTTAGTAGCTTATTGTAATTTTAGTTTATTGTCTTTAATAAGTAAAATGTTGTATTTTTCCATTTTAAAGCTTTGTAATTCAGTTAAATCATTAATAAAATTATTTGCTTATAATATTGTGTTTTACTATTATGCAAGATTTCGCTTAGATGTTTTGTTGATATTACTATTAAGTCATTAACTCTTATTTAATTTATAAGATAAGTTATTATTTAGGTTTAGCTGGTTTAAAGCTAAACTGAATAAGTAACATACCAAATCTCTCAAAAAACTTAAGCTTATGATTTGGATGATAAAGCCTAAACATGGATGGGCTTATCGGACTATACCAACTTGTTTTAAACAAGTGGCGCTTGTGACTATGCTCTATAGAGCAATATTGATCCCTGTTTAGCTGGGATGAATGTACTATCTCTTTTACTTTAAACTTAGCTTATTGTCTTATTTGCTTATTTTCTACTTACTCTCTGCTTATCTTTGCTTATTTGTGCTTAGCTTATCTAAATATAGCTTAAAGTGTTTTGTTGATAGTTTAAATTAGTTTAGATCAAGTCATTATAGTATCTGTCATAGTTTTAATTAAAACAACTTATTAAGGTAGCTTATTGTTAGATGCTTATTTACCTTAGGTCTTGGCTTACTTGTTCTTTATTTGCATAATGTTTAATCTGTTTGGGGATTCCAAGGCTTAATTGGATTTGTTTAAGTTGAAAATTTGGCCTTAAGACCTTTAAGGGGTGTTTGGCACAAGCAGTTAAAACTGCCTGAGTTGCATTAAGGGGTTAAGTCAAAATCAATAAGCTCACATATGGATTAAATGAAAGTTTTCATAAGCTAGGATCAAGTCTTGTTTGGTTTTGAAGAAGTTTTTTTTAAATCTGTTAGTGCTTAAATTGTGCTAATTTGCTTATTAGCTGTTTTCATAAATTTATGCTTAAGGTGTTAATTTAGTGTTGAGAATGGGTCTCATTTGGGATTGTATAAATCTGTTTTGAGTTCCA
Source organism: Tanacetum coccineum (assembly GCA_026074375.1). Classification (NCBI taxonomy): domain Eukaryota; kingdom Viridiplantae; phylum Streptophyta; class Magnoliopsida; order Asterales; family Asteraceae; genus Tanacetum; species Tanacetum coccineum. The sequence continues at coordinate 45,063 of BQNB010035291.1, read as the reverse complement.
AGTCTTTGGAAAAACCTTTTGAGCATTTAAGATAAAAAACAGTCAAGATTTACCATGTTTGAAGGCCTAAAAGCCTTATAATGCAGAAAATTGTGGTCATACTTTAGCTATTCTTTGAGTTATTTTGCTTGTTTTTCAGCTTATTATAGTAGGTAATAAATTTGTTTTACCGTTATTAAAGTTAGTCAATTCTACTTTTGAGTCTTAAAATTTTAGCTTCATATAGTCAGTTCATTTAAAAAGTCCAAAAACAAATAGAGTAGACTGTCATTTTGTCTTGTCATTTTCAGCTTATTTATTTTACTTATTTGCTTAAATTTGGTTTTTAAAAGTTCTTAAAGTGAAGGTCTTTTACTGCTTTTAGCTTATAGTCTTTAATTTTAGCTTATTGAGTCTTAAAATTTAAGATGAAATTTGTCCTTCATTTCTAGAAAAGCCAAAAATAAAGTAGTATATTCTGTCCATTTCATATTCAGCTGTCTTTCTAGCTTATTTTTTTAGAGTAGCTTGCTTATTTTTCTTCTTGTTGAGGTCTTATTAGTATAGTGTTTCATGTGTTTTTGGTTTTTAGCTTAAGCCTTGTGCTTATTAGCTCTCTAAAATTAGCTTAAAGTCTTGTCTTTGTCCTGTTAAACCTCTTCTTAAGTCAACTATCTTAATTGCTTCTTATTGCTTTTCTGCTTATTTTACTTAGCTTATATTAGTCTTATATTTATTAGGTGTAGTCTTAAGTACTTTAAGCTCATTTGTTTTTTATAGTTAGCTTATTGAGTCCTAAAAGCAAAACACTTTAGCTTAATGGTCATTTAGCTTATTTGACAGTTTTTCAAGTAGCTTATTCTAGTTTATGATTAAGTTTTGTCAAAAAGCTCTTTATTAAAGTTTCTTATTTTAGCTTAAAGTTTAACTTTTTCAAAAAGAAAAAAAAAATGTTTTGTCAAAAAAGAAAGGCCACAGGTTTCGAACCTGTGACCTCTCCCTTAACACACCAACACTTTAACATACACCCCCTTTACCAGTAACGCCCTTGGGACTTTTCTGTCAACCTTTTGCACCCTTAATTACTTATGCATAATTTTTAGTTTTAGCTATTTAGGCTTATTTGCTTATTTACTGCTTATTCGTTCAGTAAACTTTCTAGTTTTCATTTTTCCTAGGTTCTAAACAGTTAAAAGTATTTTTCCTAGTTTTTCCAGAATTTTAATAATTAGTTGCTATTTTTAATAATTAATTTAGATTAAATCTGTTTTTAATTCATAAAAATTAAAATAAAAGTCAAAGAAATATAATTTTTTTTCTAATTTTTTTTATCATTTAGGACTGTTAGAAAATAAATTTGCATTTTTAGGGCTTAAATTTGATTTACTTGCTTGTTTAGTCACGTTTTAGGACTCCCGTTATCGTTTTTAGGCTTTAATCGTAATTGCCTTATTTGTTTGCTTGCCTTTATTTGTTTTTGCATTTCATGAGTAGAAATAGAATCAAAAACCCAAAATATTGATTATTCAAATCACGCGATCACGAATTTAACCGATTCTCAATTCTCGCTTCGTCGAAGAAACGACCCGGGAGGCTTTAATAAAAAAAAAACAAAACAAAACTTTATTTGGTTAAAAGTAACTTTCTAGAACCCGACGGAAATCTTATACTATACTATAATTGACCTAGTCCTTATATATACTTACGTGTGTGTTCGGATCGAACCATTCCCTTTTTGCGAGACTTTTTTTTATTTATCTTTTTGAAAAAGCTAGAGAATAAGCAAAAATAAGAATCTTTAATAAAGGGGTTATTGCCAGAACTCACTAATAAGCTAGAAAAAGCTAATCAGAAAGGTGACGGTTGCTTAACTTACTTGGTTAAGACTTTTAGAAACCTAACATGAAACTGTTTTGAGCTTTTGTACACAAATGCAATAGAAAAGTAATAGCTGAGACAGACCTAGACCTACTCCTCATAAGCTTGAATGACTAGAAATAAGTAAAAACAAAAGGCTGAAAATAATCTAAAAGCATTAAAACAGTTAGACTCAAAAACAGAATTTAAGGACTTTTGACAACTTTAAGCTAAGCTATTTAACTAATAAGCAATAGGAATAAGCTAAAAACTCAAAACAGATTTAGACTTATAAGCTAATAACTCAAATAAGCAAAAATTAAGCAAAATGGTTTAGAAAATAAGCTAGAAAATGAAAATGAAAGTGACAGTTTGGTCATACTTGCTTTTTGGCTTTTTGAAATTTAAATGACCAATATGCAAAACCTAAGTTTTAAGACTCCAAAAGCAAAAAATGCAGACTTAAAACTTAAACAGATTATGAACAGATTACTATAAGCTAAATAAACCAATAACTAATCAAAAATTAGCTAGATATAAGGTCAAAAGATCTGCTAAACATTGACTTTAAGCTTAAACAAAAATTACCACTAACTAGACTATTTTGATTAAAATGCCTATTTCATAAACAATGACAAATCAGAGTTGCAACATTGATATTTTAAAGGCCTATTTAGTTCACAATTACACACTAAAGTAGACTTTTATGAATATTATCAATATATGTTGTTTTGAAACTAAGCAATAGATACGCAGACGTTAATTTTAGATAAAACAACTAAAACTTACAAAACTATTTATGCGTTATAAAAAAACTAGATCCTAGGCCTAATTAGAGCTTGGAGCAAACTAGCTTGTAACCAAAAAGCTTTAAAACCTTATTTATCTCCCATTTAATACATTAACCCTAACACTCCTTTAATCTTTTTTAATTTCTAATTTAAAGCGAAAATAGATTCTAATAAGCCCTAATAATTAAAAACAGATTAAAAGCTAAGCATATAAAAGACTATTAAGCAAAATCTAGTATAAATAAGCACTTATCAATAAGCTACTCTAATAAGCTATTTAAACTAATAAATAGACAGTTTCATATAAGATTAAAACTAAACTATTCTAAGTTAATATCTAAGCAATATTAGATGATTAATATTGAATAAGCACAACTAAGCAACAGAAATAAGCAGATAAGCAGTTTAATAAGCTGAATAAGTAAATAAGCTAAAATAAAAAAGATAAAATGTACCTTGATCCCAGCTAAACAGGGATCTAAATTTCTTTTTCAAGCTTAGATCTATAAGCTAGCTTATAAGATAAGCTCTGAATAAGCCCTATAAGCCCTTCCAGATCTGGCTTATCTTCCAAATGGCTTATTCAAGTATTTTGTGTTGAGTCCCAAAACTCTAGATTACTCGCCTTTTGGTTATAGTTTATTATTCCTTTGGTAATCACAAGATAATAATGTCAGAAAACTTTGTTGAAGTGTTTCAACAAAGGTTATGCGGTATCTACCTTTAGTGTTTAAGAAGAATCAACAATGGTAATGGATGGAATAGTGATTAACTAACTAAGCCTTAATATTATTAATTGAATAATATGAGTACGCAAAAGTACTAGGGTTTATAAAACCTTAAACCTATGAGAAAGTCTATGGAGGATCTATGTCAGTGATGTGTATCTTTTTCTAAACTAAGAACTCCTTTTATAGACAAAGGGTCCTGTACATGATAAGACCTAACTAGATCTCCTAAATTACAGGGATAATTAGAGTACATTCTATATATAACAAATAAAGCAGGTATTTGACTTTGTGTAGATCTTATCTGTCATGCTTTGCAGATGAAAAGTCTTCAACATTGTGGAAACCTTTGCAGTAAGAATAATATACTCACAGTGGGAAGTTTCTTCTAACAGTGGGAACTATTAAATAAAGTGGGAATAAATTTGCTTTTTTTTTCCCAAACAATACATCCTTTAAACTTGATACTTCACCCCACCCCTTTTTCATATCAAGTTTCAGAATAAATGATTTCGCTGGAGAGGATGCTTCAACCCCTTATTCTTTTGAGCTTGTCCTCTCTTTATTGGTTGATCTTCGAAATCACATACTTCATTAATTTCACTACTTCACACTTGTGATCAAGCATTCTTAAGTGTAGTCATTTGAAAAAGGATTCTCAAACATCATCAAGCATGTATGTTAATCTATTCCGTTTTATGACTGATGTTGTACTTTACATGATTTGTACATTCTTCCACTCTTTATAGGAGCTTAAAACTGCCATAGTAGATCAGTGGCAATAGTTTTTAAACTGATACCTTTAAAGGCTAAACAGACATTTTTCCTAGGTCACTCATTTGGGAGTTTGTCTTGACCTATCTTTGACTAGTTTCCATAGTGTCACCAAGTCACTTTGTCAAAAATACCTTAAGCATAGACTAAAGTCAGGATTTACCTTGCGTGCTTGTCCAACTCTGAATAATCTGTTTAACTCCCTTAGCATGTCTTGTAAATTTTCCAAATATCTTATGGGTAGACAACTTGAAAGGAAGCTAATATTTCACTGAAGTCTCTTCCATAACTAGCATTGCCTATTGTTTGAGATTGATAATCGCATCTTGTTATCACTTTTCTTGTTGTTCTGTGCTGGACATCACTTGTCTTTAACCTTTTGCCTTGACTTTCTCCATTACGGATTCCTTGGCTCTTGAGACTTTCCCTTTCCTTTCTTGATCATAGCACAAAAATCTTGTATTGCTTCCCAAATGGGAATAAACTTTTCTTTCTAAATGATCAAAAGTCATTACCCTGAGGTCTTTTTCTTTCCATCCTGATATGCTTACTTAAAGACAGATGTGTAAATTTTCTTCTTTCAGATTTGATGCCAACTTTGTTGACTAAGATGGTATTTTATTGATTACTAGCAATATCTTTCTGATAGTTAATGAGTTATGTGATTACTCAGTCTTCTATGTCAATGGTCAGATCATTTTCGCTTCCTACATATTCTGCCATTTGTTTGGTGTTTCTTCACTATTACTCCTGTCCAAGTCATTAATCATTTGATAAGATCTTCTCGTCAGCATGGAATTCTGACCAATCTCTGCAATCTCTTTCATCTGTTCTCTTATGCTTTGATCTTCATGTGAAAAATTTTCTTGTAATTCTCTAGCCAATTGTAAACTCATTTGTTCTTGAACTTTAGCTTTAGCAGGCTCTCTGGTTTGTCATAAATCTCCTTCCATTTCCTCTTGGTATTCATTTCCCTAGCAGTTTGGTTATATACATAGAATAGGAGATGTAGATCTGATCGACTTCCTCTCTTGAAGCTCCTGGTCTTTGTATAAGGTGTTGTATCTCTGGCGTGGTAGTAACTTCAGCAGTGGGATCTTTCTCACTAGCCCTTAGTGACAATAGCAGTGGAAACATTTGGATATAACAGGGGTGAATTGTGGACTAGAAGTGGTTGTAAAAAATTCCTTCAAACCTCTACTAGATAGGTTATTTGCAGGCTCCTATAGATCTCTAAAACATTTGCTAGATCTCCTTTACTCTCTCTTCATTTGTCAGTACTCCTGACTTTTCTTTCATTTTCAGCATCACCTTTATACACAATAACCAATCTTGTATAACACCCCGTGTTTTCAAGTCATTGATGACGTCGATAAATCTACTATTTATCTTTTGTATTGTACGCGTTTGCTTTAAATCATAAACGTTAAGTTAAATCGCGTACGCTAAAAATTAGCGTTCAATGTAAACGGGCATCAAACAATTAAGCGTTTACATCAATCAAGTATTAAATAATTATTTTGAGAATAATTATGGTCTTTGTTTATTTTATTTTTATCGGATACGTAAAGTGTATACGTTTCGCGATAATTGCGTTTTTTAGGCTTACCCGGAACCACGTTAATTATCTACGATTTCAACAAATGCCTATTATTATTTTAATGGCCAAAAGTTTACAAAAACTTTACACCAATTAAATGTTGTTAGTCCTATGTTTACATAAAAATAAACTTAACAAAAGTCTACATGTTACCCATTTGTATACTACATTTTTATAAATGACTGAAACTACATTGTATCATTCCATACAAGTAAATTAGCAAGAAAAATAAAACATATACTCCCTCCCCTACTCTTACCCATGGCAACAACAACAACTAGGAGACCAAGAGCACACAAAATACACCAACTTGGTCTTGTACTTCCTATCTTCATTAAACCGCCATTATCTTGGAACTGTCAATTATAGACTGCGATCCGAATGTTATGATAGATCTATTGGGATTGACTTCCCCGTTCGTGTGATTAGCAATCACTGGGGCAAATGAACAGCTATACCATGTCGAACATAGGGTTGCGAGTTAGAACTCTTACGGCTATGTAGAGCATTTATATGGTATTCATTTATGTCGAGATTCAGTGTATGAGCTTTATTATAGGGACAACGTAATTACATTTATATGATGTCTGCATATGTTGCATTTATCATACACTTGGGAAATCTTATTGGTCCTACAATGATGATTTATCAAACCTATGAAATTTCACCTAACATTTTTGTTGACGTTATAAAGCAATGTTTTTTTGGGGGATCAGTATAGCACGAGTTGCAAGGGTTACATTGCGGTGGTTTTGATTTGGATATCATGCATTAAAGGATTTTGTCGCATTACATTTTGTATAACTGTTATGGGCTAGAAATCTTTGTTATTTTGAATTGTAGACAATGAAGCTTAGGTTATGTAACAAATGCTTAGTTAAATCAATGTATCAGCTTTTATACGCTTTTTGGTCGTTCTATATACATCTTGTGTTATTGATCTATGATAGTAAACACTCCCCGGACCTTATTCCTGCGTAACCCAACTTTGGAGGTGTTACAGATGGTATCAAGACCAAGGTTATAGAGACCAGGTCAAATGTTTTTTTGCTAGACTATAACTATTTGCAAACATCGAATTCATACAGGGATTTACACGGGTCACATAATATGTGCTTACAATTCATGTATTACATACTTGTTGCTTTAGTTGTGGATAGATGCCATTCATAATTGATATAATGTTATGTTTTAAATGTTATATTACTATAGAGTGCTTATATTAAATACTAGTATTAAGCTATTTGAATTTTCAGATTCAGTCATGTTAGATTCGGATGAATCGGGGGTTACATACATGGAGGTGTCTAGCCCATTTGAGGGTTTATCAGACATAGGATCACCGAGAGCCGATGATCACGAGTACCTTGAGCTACCTGGGATGCTAGAGGACCCATACGTGGAGGCCGCTCTTCAGGCCCCACCCTGTCCAGATTACGTGCCTAGCCTTGAGGAGCCAGAGCAGGGCACACCTTCGCCAGATTATGTTCCAGGCCCAGAGCATGCTGATGATGAGATTGTTGCTGAGGATCAGCCATATGCTGAGGATGCCTCACCCACTGCTCAGTCACCTGACTATGTCCCGGAGTCTGATCCTGAGGCGGACCCGGAGGAGGATGACGATAAGGACCCCGAGGAGTATCCTGTCGATTATCCTGCCAATAGAGGAGATGACGGCGATGACGAGGGAGGGGTATCAGAGGTTGATGTGGATGATGACTTGGACATCAAGGCCCGATGTTGATGATGATGAGGAGGAGCACCTAGCTTCCTGCAGACCTGTAGTTGTTTGCTTTACCACGCTACTGATCTAGGCCCCATCTGCTGTGGACGACGAGCCGTTAGAGACTGATGAGTGCTGCGGCCCACACACACCCACTCACCCTTGCATATTCGTGTGCAGCTAGGTTTTCTTTTCCAGCTCCTAGTACTACCACAAGTCTGGTTTGATGCAGTGGTTGCCAGACTTCTCAGCTATATCTACTCCACCTCTTCACCACTCTCCCCCTCATGGTTCTTCACCACTTCCCCAAGATACCTTCTCCATCCACATACCACTATCACCACCTCACTTGTGTTATACACCAGCAACCAACTCCTAGCCTTCTATTCGTTCCATTAGGGGCTATCAAGCTGCGATGATCCGGATGAGAGTTAGGCCCAATTCTACTTCCCATTCTTTAACCATTACACACCACTCTTCTACTCTCCTCCACCAGGGTACCAGTTGCACCTTCATTTAGGTGATTCCAACACATTGCCCATATCAGTCTCATACCTCATCCACCACCATTGCTACTACCATTTCTGCTAGTCGTAGGGAGGACAGACCAAGGTTACCTACCACCTCGAAGAGGTTAGGTATCGTATTGGTCCTGATCGAGGTAGGAGAGAGCTATTGCTGCTGTGCTAGTCCGGCTAGAGGTCTTAAGCAGACTATGACTTTTGTAGCTACTATGGATAGGGAGACAGCATGATCCGGAGAGTTGAGGTTGGATATTGGGATCACTGACTCGTGGGACGAGATAGTTGAGGACCCTTCACGGGAGTCACCTGTTAGTACTGACACGGTTGTTGGGTCAACTTTTGACAGCATTTGTAGACTAGGCGTTAGGCAACACACGGATGTAGATTTTACGAGGTTAGATGGTATTAGGAGAAGTTTGAGACTGCTATTGGCTGAGTTGGCTCAATATGTTGTTTAGAGATAGACGAGCACATGCATATACACGTCATCAGATGGAGACAGAGGCTAGAGATTGTCCTGAGAGGCTTGGAGGCGATCGATGGATGCGAGTGATCTTGCCCGCGGAGAGGTTATGTCACTGCGCACTACCGTACTGGGTCAGATGTTAGAGATTAGAGAGTTGCATGCTGCTGATCGCAGGAGATAGGCTGTGATTTCAGGAGTATGATGAAGGAGACAAAGAGATCTGCAGAGGATGAGAGAGTTGAGGACAACTAAATCATACCAGACAGCAACAGCTTATACAGACATTGACAGTGAGTGTCATTTCAGGGACAGGTGACCAGCTAAGGGACGGGTTGGCACCAATACAGGGACAGGTTCCATACTACAGGGACAACAGGGACTCACTGGAGGTCCTGCACAGATAGAGCTGCCAGAGGAGGCTAGGCTATGTAGCAGTTCATTAGATTAGTATTTATGGCTAGTCATTTTGTATATAGCCTACTAAGTATTACGGGTTCAATCCCAGCTAGTAGGGCTTTAGGTTGTTATATCTATTTTGTAACTATCGTTATGATATTTTTTATTGATATGAAACCCATTCATGTATGTTTTTCTAATTTTACTATAGGAGAATGGTTGTTATGTATTTATGTCACGTCTGTAAATCGAATTTGTTTATGGAATTGAATGTCGATTTTGTTATATCATGTTGGTTACAATTCAGTTGTATAGTTCATGTGTGATGTGATCTCACTTTATTTATCATGTATATTTCATGTCATGGTAATGATATAATGATATCTTAACGGGTATTGTATTTTATTGTAATTGAAAGAAATGGCCCATACGAGCACAAGGTCAACACGGTCACACAACAACCCAGCCCAACTCAGCTAACCACCACCCATCGGTCACTAATGCCCAACTTAGGAATGATTGAACAAGGTCTGTCACTCCCCGCTTTGGCAGCACGTGATGCAAACAGGAATGGCGATGACAACCATACTTCGGGAACGGGTGGCAGAAGGACTGAACGCGTTGCTTGAGAGTGCACTTACCAAGACTTTATGTAGTGCAAACCTCTATATTTCAAAGGTACTGAGGGAGTTGTTGAATTAACTCAATGGTTTGAAATGATGGAGACTGTTTTCTGCATAAGCAACTGCTCTGTGGAAAATCGAATTAAGTTTTCCACTTGTACTCTTCTAGCAAGTGCTCTAACATGGTGGAATTCCAATGTTATGACTGTCAGTCATGATGTTGCATATGCAATGACTTGGGCCGATCCGAGAAAGAAAATAACTGACAAGTACTGTCCAAGGAACGAGATGAAAAAGCTTGAGGCTGAATTATGAAATTTGAAAGTGATAGGGTACAACCAACGTTTCCAGGAACTAGCACTGCTGTGTGTTAGGATGTTTCCGGAGGAGTCTGACAAGATTGAAAGGTATGTCGGCGGATTACCCAACATGATCCATTTAAATATTGTAGCATCAAAGCCGAAAACCATGCAAGAGGCTGTTGAAATGGCCACTAAATTAATGGATAAAAAAGTCAGCACCATTGCTGAAAGACAGGCTAAGAACAAAAGGAAGTTTGAAAACACTTCCCGAAACAATCAAAACCAACAACAACAGAATAAGAGACAGAACACTGGCAGGGCTTATACTGCAGTGACTGGTGAAAAGAAGCCATGCGAGGGATCTAAACCCCTATGCGCTACATGCAACTATCACCACGACGGTCCGTGTGCTCCAAAATGCAACAAATTTGGCCATTTTGCCCGTGACTGTAGGAGTACGAGAAATGCCAACAATGCTAACAATTAGAGGGGCATTGGGTCAGGCCAGAAACCTACTTGCTTCAAGTGTGGAGTTCAAGGATGCTAGGAGTGTGGAGTTCGGGGACACTTCAAGACGGACTGTCCGAAGCTGAAGAACAACAACAACAACCGTGGTAATCAGGTTAGAAATGCCAATGCTCCAGCGAAGGTGTATGTAGTAGGGCATGCGGGGACAAACCCAGATTCCAATGTCGTGACGGGTACGTTCCTTCTCAACAACCGCTATGCTTCTATCTTATTTGATACTGGTGCCGATAGGAGTTTTGTGTCCACTGCATTTAGTTCCCAAATTGACATCACACCATCTACCTTGGATCACTATTATGATGTTGAATTAGCCGACGGAAGGATAATTGGGTTGAACACTATTCTTAGGGGTTGTACATTAAATCTCCTGAACCACCCATTCAACATAAATTTAATGCCCGTAGAACTTGGTAGCTTCGATGCTATAATTGGTATGGATTGGTTGGCGAAGTACCAAGCGATCATTGTGTGTGCCGAGAAGATTGTTCGCATCCCCTGGGGAAATGAAACTCTAATCGTTCATGGTGACGGGAGTAACCGGGGAAATGAGACACGATTGAACATCATCTCGTGCACCAAAACTCAGAAATATTTGCTAAAAGGATGTCCTATCTTTTTGGCACATGTTACTACGAAAAAGGCGGAAGACAAGTCGGAGGAGAAGCGACTTGAGGATGTACCCATTGTCCGAGATTTTCCCGATGTATTTCCTGAGGACTTGCCGGGTCTTCCTCCAGCTCGACAAGTGGAGTTTCAAATTGATTTGGTACCTGGTGCTGCACCTGTAGCACGGGCACCTTATCGATTGGCGCCTTCCGAAATGAAAGAGTTGTCAGAGCAACTGCAAGAGTTATCTGACAAAGGCTTTATAAGACCCAGTTCCTCACCCTGGGGAGCTCCGGTCTTGTTTGTCAAGAAGAAAGACGGATCATTCCGGATGTGCATTGATTACCGGGAATTGAATAAACTAACGGTGAAGAACCGTTATCCACTTCCAAGAATTGATGATCTATTTGATCAGCTTCAAGGGTCGAGTGTTTACTCGAAGATCGACTTAAGGTCAGGTTATCACCAACTGAGGGTTCGAGAAGAAGACATTCCAAAAACCGCTTTCAGAACTCGTTACGGCCACTATGAATTTCAAGTTATGCCATTTGGTTTGACGAACGCACCTGCTGTATTCATGGACCTTATGAATCGGGTGTGCAAACCATATCTGGATAAATTCGTGATTGTCTTTATTGATGATATTCTGGTATATTCAAAGAACAAGCAAGAACATAAAGAGCACCTTAAGCTAATCTTAGAATTGCTTAAGAAAGAGGAGTTGTATGCCAAGTTTTCCAAGTGTGAATTTTGGATTCCTAAAGTACAGTTCCTAGGTCACGTAATTAATAGTAAGGGCATCCACGTGGATCCCGCCAAGATCGAAGCCATTAAAGATTGGGCATCTCCTAAGTCACCAACGGAGATTCGCCAATTTTTAGGTCTTGCTAGGTATTACCGGAGATTCATTGAAGGGTTTTCGAAGATCGCCAAACCAATGACCAAGCTTACTCAGAAGAAGGTCAAGTTTGTTTGGGGTGATAAACAAGAAGCAGCTTTTCAACTGTTGAAGCAGAAGTTGTGCAGTACACCAATCTTGGCCTTACCTGAAGGAAGCGAAGATTTTATCGCATACTGCGATGCTTCAAATAAGGGTTTGGGCGTTGTGTTAATGCAAAGAGAAAAGGTTATTGCTTATGCATTACGCCAACTAAAGATTCATGAGAAGAACTATACGACTCATGATTTGGAACTTGGAGCAGCAGTGTTTGCTCTCAAAATTTGGAGGCACTATATGTATGGAACCAAGTGCACGGTGTTCACTGATCATAAGAGCCTACAACACATTCTTAATCAGAAAGAGTTGAACATGAGGCAACATCGTTGGTTGGAGTTGCTTAGTGATTACGATTGTGAGATTCGTTATCACCCAGGAAAGGCAAACGTTATTGCTGATGCTCTAAGCAGGAAGGAGAGAGATCAATCATTAAGGGTTCGAGCCCTAGTCTTGACTATTGACTTGGATCTTCCTAAACAAATTCTAAATGCTTAGACTGAAGCTCGAAAGCCGGAGAACCTCAAGAACGAAGATGTTGGAGGTATGTTGGTTGAAATTTCTAAAGATCCAGAGAAATTCAGAACAGAAAAGTTAGAACCACGAGCAGATGGAACTCTATGCTTCAATGGCAGGAGTTGGTTACTATGTTATGGTGACTTGAGGACTGTGATTATGCACGAGTCCCACAAGTCAAAATACTCTATTCATCCAGGTTCTGACAAAATGTACCAAGACATGAAGAAGCTATATTGGTGGCCCAATATGAAGGCAAACATCGCCACCTATGTTAGTAAGTGTTTGACCTGTGCTAAAGTCAAGGCCGAACATCAAAGGCCATCATGATTGTTAGTATAACCCAAGATACCTGAATGGAAGTGGGACAACATCATTATGGATTTTGTCACAAAGCTCCCTAAGACGTCGCAAGGCTACGACACCATTTGGGTGATTGTTGACCGACTCACCAAGTTTGCAATTTTCACACCAATGAGAGAGACTGATCCTATGGATAAACTTACAAGAATATACCTAAAGGAGGTTGTCACGAGGTATGGAATACATGTTTCAATCATTTGTGATCGTGACCCGAGGTTCGCATCCAATTTCTGGAGGTCACTCCAGAATGCTTTAGGTACTAACTTGGATATGAGTACTGCATACCATCCACAAACAGACGGACAAAGCGAGAGGACTATTCAAACTCTCGAGGATATGTTGCGTGCTTGTGCAATCGATTTTGGAAAGGGTTGGGTTAACCAATTGTCATTAGTCGAGTTCTCATATAACAATAGCTATCACGCTAGCATCAAGGCCGTACCATTTGAAGCACTTTATGGTATTAAGTGTCGTTCACCTGTTTGTTGGACCAAAGTTGGAGAAGCTCAAATCCTTGGTCCAGAACTAATTCAAAAGACGACTGAGAAAATCGTCCAAATCAAGCAAAGGATGCAAGCCGCTCATGATCGACAGAAGAGTTATGCCGATCTGAAGCGTAAACCGATGGAATTCCAAGTCGAGGATAAAGTTATGCTTAAAGTTTTGCCTTGGAAAGGGGTTGTCCATTTTGGCAAACGAGGGAAGTTAAACCCCAGGTATGTTGGACCTTTGAAGGTATTAGAAAAGGTTGGAGAGGTTGCTTACAAGCTCGAGCTTCCAGAAGAGTTAAGCAGGGTTCACAATACATTTCATGTATCCAATTTGAAAAGTGCTATGCCGACGAACCGTTAGCCGTTCCGTTGGATGGACTTCATTTTGATGACAAGCTTCAATTTGTTAAGGAACCCGTTGAGATCATGGACCGTGAAGTTAAACGGTTAAAGCGAAGCCGTATTCCATTAGTCAAGGTTCAATGGAACTCCAAGCGAGGTTTTGAGTTTACGTGGGAACGTGAGGATCAATTCCGGAAGAAATACCCGCATCTGTTCATAAAGACCACACCATTGTCAAGTGCTGCATCGTAAGCCTTGAGGACAAGGCTTGTTTAACAGGGGAAGTCTATAACACCTCGTGTTTTAGGGTCATTGACGTCGTCAATAAATCCACAATGTATCTTTTGTATTGTACGCGTTTGCTTTAAATCGTAAAACGTTAAGTTAAATCGCGTAGGCTAAAAATTAGCGTTCAATGTAAACGGGCACCAAACAATTAAATGTTTACATCAAGCAAGGGTTAAGTAATTATTTTGAGGATCATTATTAACATTGTTCAATTTATTTTTATTGGTTGCGTAAATTTATTACGTTTCGCAATAAAATACATTTAGTCATCCCTATTCCACCAAATGTGACGCCCCCCCTTGACCATAAGACTTTTGGTCTTTGTTTTATACACTTTAGAAACCACTTAGTACATATAAGTCTTACACCTTTAAAGATAGAAACACACAAGCCATTTCCTTGATAAAAATTCACAACTATCTCTCCTTGATAGCCCACGGCATCAAACACCCTTCCAAAGCAAAATCCATACAATTTTTATCAACCTATACAAGCCATCACACATCACCAAGATAATTAAGGTATTAATTGCTAAGCCTTGGGGGGGGGGGGGGGGGGGGGGGGGGGGGGGGGGGGGGGGGGGGGGGGGGGGGGGGGGGGGGTTACCATTTAACATGTATTGAAGCAAGAAAGGAAGATTAGGGTTTCTAATGGAAAACTAGGGTTTCAAGTGCGCAAAATTAGGTTTAAAGTCTAAACAAGGGTTTAGCACATATTTTCATCATCATCATTCATCACTAAGGTTACCTAAAACCTTTATCGTTTCATTTTCATAATTTTATATGTATATGATGTTCTATATAGTAAGATCACCATTTAGGACTTTTAAATATGTAAAAAGGATTTTTACTTGTGATTATGCTTTTGTACACTTTTTCATATGATATTAGGTTGATAATATCATGATATAATGGGGTTATAAGTTTTGTAACTTCTTGGTTAAGTGTAAACATGTATATGTACAAATTAGGGTTTTAAGGATTTCTTAAGAAAGTTATGATTAAAAGTTAACATAATGGAACATTTTAACTTTGGAAATATGGACAAGATATGAACTAATTGACTTAATATATATAAGACATATGACATATGTAATTATAAAAGGCTTGTGGTAATTATTAAGTTGGAAAGTATAGAAAGTAAGTTTAAAAATCAAGTTATACAAAAGTTATACAAATAAACTCAAAAAGACATTTAGGGGCAGTTTTGGTTCGTGTCCTATGACAGCCATGTTATAAACTATAAAGATAGTACATCTCATGACGATTCCAAAAAGATAAGAAACTCGAAAAATGGATTAATAACGAAAAAAATACGCTAATTACGAGTTATACGTTAATTAAACGGGTTTATAAAATAACTTTTATAAAAATTATATAAAACAGAAAGTTTGGTATTTTTAACAAATTATACATAATTTTAGGATTCCAAAACAATAAGAAACGTAATTTTTTGATTAAAAACGAAGAAGTTATGAATTACGCAAGTTTATATACTTAAAATGTATAAAAATATTTTTATAAAAAGTTACTGTTCATGATAGAAACATTAATTATTTGTAAACTACATAAATAAATTATAATTTTCATTACGAGAACGTCTCGAAAGAATTACTAAAAACGGAGCTAAAACGAATAAAATACGACGTTTACGATAATTCGAGTTTATAAAAGTAATTTTATAAACTATGAATAGTAAAAGTTACTATTCATCAGCAGACCCAACTTTATAAAATATGATATATCTTTCAATAACAAAGACATGCTCGAAGGAATCGCTAAAATCGGGATTAAAACGGATAAGTTATTACATTTACGAGTTTACGCTAATTAAAACACAAAAATAGGTTTATAGCTGTTATGAACAGTAAAAACACTATTCACCACAGAATGTTGAAAATTTAAAAATGTAATATTTTGATCACTCATCTTAATACGAAAGCGTGTACATAAGAAACGCGAGAAACAGGAAAGTTATGCTAGTTTACTAAAAACGATAATTAAAAACGTTTTCCACTTTATAACACGATTTCTAAATTACAAATTAGATGTGATTGAAGCTATATTAGAATTATTGTGGTTATCAAAGTACTTATATTACTAGGGAGTTTTCATAAATGAGGCCTCTATGGGGTGGCTTATCGACGAGTTATTGGATTTACGTATTTAAAGTGTCCTAGCTCCTCATTTAACGTCACTACATACCTCTTAAAATTATGAAGCCCGAACGATAGTATGAATGTAACTAACATAGACCTGTATATGATGTTAGTTTAATCAAAGCGATTTATGCCTTATAGTACGATATGTTTAATTTTCGGTGGCATTCCGATCGTTTACGTGACGACGCGCTATCTGTGATATTTGGATTATCAGTAACTCAAGGTGAGTTCATAGCCCCACATTTTACATGGTTTTGTTTTATAAGTTTTTGTGGGTAAAAACATCATTTTTTATATAACTGGACACAAGTGGATTACTTTTATATTAATGATTAACGTATAGCCTAGGTAGCCGATAACCCAAACATAGCCCATTATCAGGAACTTTCCCAATTACTGGACTGATCGCGAGTGTTAATGAATAGATCTAGTGGGTTTGACAACCCCGGTATCGGGGTGAT
Organism: Tanacetum coccineum; assembly: GCA_026074375.1. NCBI lineage: Eukaryota > Viridiplantae > Streptophyta > Magnoliopsida > Asterales > Asteraceae > Tanacetum > Tanacetum coccineum. Next base: position 28,550 of record BQNB010035291.1, on the reverse strand, counting down.
TAGCTATCCAGGCAAACGAAACGTAATACCATGCTCGGATTAGGGAATGTTGCGGGTTAGAACAACAATAGCGGGCAATGTGGCAATTATATATTGCCATAATATATATCGTCATCATTGTTCATGCACTAAGCAACGAATTACATATATATGATTTCTGCATCTTTGCATTATCATACAATTTGGGAAATCTTGTGGTCCAACTTTATACGATTTATCAAACCTATGAATTCACCAACATTATTGTTGACGTTTTAAAGCAATGTTTTTCAGGAGGTCAGTAAGCATAAGGTGCAAGCGATACATTGGTGATTTTGTATTTTGGGATGACATGCTTAAAGATATGGTTGCATTATATTTTGGGAATCATGTATTATGAACTAGTATCTTTGTAATATGGACAATGAAGAAGTTAATCTTCGGGCTTTTTTGTAACTAATGTTTGTAAATCCAATGTATCAAGTTTTTAAAACGAATTTTAATAGTCGTTCTATATATATCTTGTGTTATTGATCTAAGATGTGACATGCCCCGGACCCTTATTCCGCTGCGAGCCATTTTGGGGGTGTTACACTTTTTGCAGAAAAAATTAAATATGAAGACTATTAGATATGAGAAATACGTTAAGGCATCAGGATATCATGAAAAATATTAAATATGAAGACTATTAGATTTAAAGAATCTGTTTGTTAAAATTAGGGCATCTGTTTGTTTATATTAGGGCATCTGTTTGTTAACATTAGGGCATCGGTTTGTTAACATTAGGGCATCTGTTTGAAATGATTTAGGGTATCTATTTAGTTAATTTTAAGCGTATGTATTGCAAATGTTATGAATGCATGTTTTGGTAAATTGGTATTTTATGTGTTTTTATATGCATCTGTTTCTAATGTTTAAGGCATATGTTTAGTTAAATTTAAGGCGCATGTTTGGGTAATATATAATATGTTTTTTAATAATGGTTTAGGATACTATTAAAAAAGTGTTAGGGCATGAGTTGATAAATATTTTAGAGCATCTGTTTAAAAATATATTAAGGCATCAGGATATCATGAAAAATATTAAATATGAAGACTATTAGATTTAAAGAATTTGTTTGTTAATATTAGGGCATTTATTTGTTAACATTAGGGCATCTGTTTGGAATGATGTAAGGGATCTATTTAGTTAATTTTAAGCGTATGTATTGCAAATGTTTATGAATAAATGTTTTTGGTAAATTGGTGTTTTATGTGTTCTTATATGCATCTGTTTGTAATGTTTAAGGCATATGTTTGGTTAAATGTAAGGCGTATGTTTGGGTAATATATAATATGTTGTTTAATAATGGTTTAGGATACTATTAAAAAAGTATTAGGGCATGAGTTGATAAATATTTTAGGGCATTTGTTTAAAAATATACTAAGGCATCAAGATATCATGAGAAATATTAAATATGAATACTATTAGATTTAAAGAATTTGCTTGTTAATATTAGGGCATCTGTTTGTTAATATTAAGGCATCTAAAAGGTGAATCTTTTGGATACCAAATGGCCAAATTTAGGTGACCTTTTTAAAGTATCTAAAACATTCTTTTCACGAGCATGAAGAGGTAATACTTTTGGGTTGACTTGGTATCGTTACAGCACTCACTACCAAACATAATATCAGGTCTTGAAGAAGTAGACATCAAATGAAACAAAGATCATTGATTCATCATAAATGACATCAACTTCTTCACATATTTATCTTGAGCAAATGATTTTGAGTGTTTCACATTAGGTGTGGCTTGCTGTCTTGCATCAGTAAAACCAAAATTTCTTCAAAAAATATCAGTCATATTACTTAATCTGGATGATAAAAAATTCTAATCCTACTTTTGCTTTACTTGCAGTCCTAAGAAGAATGTGATTTACCCATAGAATCATTGAACTTCTTAGGAGCATCTTCTCAAAACTCTGGCATAATGACTTCATTGTAGAGCCAAAAAATATAATCTCATACACTTGAACTAACATAATATCACCTTTTTCCCTTCTGATAAACAAAGTCTTGTCTATTTTTCCTCTCTGAAACCCATTGTCCAACAAATAAGTTGACAAGGTTTCATACCAAGCTCTTGGAGTTTGATGCAGTCCATAAAGTGCATTTTCTTCTTTGTATACTTTATCAGGAAAGTCTGGATCTTCAAATCCTAGTGGTTGACAAACATAGACTTCCTCTTCAATCTTGCCATAAAGAAAAGCACTCTTGACATCCATCTGGTACACCACAAAGTCTTTAATTGGAGGCTACAGGCTAAGAATAGCTATTGCTTTAATTCTGGCAACAGGGACAAAGAATAATATCATAGCAATCTCTTCTTCTTGTGTATTACCTTATGAACAATCTGCTTTGTTCTCTTTATCACTATGCCTTTTCATCCTTTTGTTCATGTAAAACCCATTTAGTGCCTATTGCGCCCTTTTGCCATGATTGGTAAATCCACCAGGGTCCAAACTTCTTGTAGCTTGAATTGTAGAAGCTCTTCATGCATAGCCTCTATCCAGCTTGGATCCTTTAATGCATGAATTACCTTTCTTGGGTTCTACTTATGATATGAAGCAGACAAACAAGCAATTTTAAAAGTCTTTATGGTTTGTTCTTTGTACTGAACAGAAACATAAACAACATGTTCTTTCAAAATCCTGTTTTTCATTCTTCTTGTTTGAGGTTGTTGAATTCAAGTCTCAATAATATTGTACAACTGGTGAGTCTTTGTGTATTCTTGTAGTTAGAATAGGACTGACAAGCATAAATGTTTTTAAATTGTTCGTGTCAGCCTCTGCACCAACATCTTCAGCATCATCTGAATAAACAATATATTCCAATTCAAGCTTATTTGGATCATCTGGAAGTTCAATGCTTGTTTTTGCACCAACAACATTAACTTCTATGCCAGCAGCATTAACAGTTGAACTAACAACATTAACATTGTTAGTGCTATTAACATTATCATCCTCTTTCTCTTGATCATTACTTGAATCACCACATTCTTTCCTGGTTCTCCAGTAACCTTCTTTTCATTATCTCCTGAAGGTTTGAATCCAGCATCAAGAGAACTCTTTGAATTTGATGAGAATTGTGATCAGCAGGCCACATTGGTAGTTAGAATGTAAGCTTTTCCAGGGTATTTGTATCCATTCTAGCTTTACCGTACTATTTACATGCTTTGGTCCTGCATTAACTATTAGAATGATTTCCTGCAATTTACTGGCTTATATTCATTGATGTTTGCTATAGTGCATCAATATCAAAAGCCAAGTTGGTCCATCTTCCTGTAATATTTAGGGTATTTCACTAATTTAGAAATGCAGGTTCTCTTCTACTATGCGTGTTCTAAGGTTGAATACTCTAAATGCTTTGTACTAGTGATTAAGTAACCAACAAAGTTTCCATTCATCAGCTTACATCAAACTTGTATAAGTGATTCGATGGTATTGAGAATTGTAACATGGACACCCAAATGGTCTGCTCATAAAGCCTACGATGGTTTATTCCATAGATAAAAAGTGCTATAAGGGGGTCTTGTAGGAGGCTTAGTTACTTTTTCCCTATTTTCCTCCCATTGAAGCAGTAATTACTGCTTCAGCCCAAAAGTAGTAGGAGCTTAAAATCAGCTAGGCATTGTCCTAGAGCCTTATTTTGTGTTCTATTTTCCTTCAGCTACTCTATTTGTTGTGGAGTTCTAGCGATACGCCCAAACATACTAGATATAATATAAACAGTATATAAGGATGTACAATGATAGAATTGTATGTATTCGTCAGTTATTTGAGAAACAAACTTTTAACAAAAGTTGTCTCAAAACTTCCGGGTCGTTTTTTCCTCTACGAGGTGCTATAGAGAATCGGACATAAGTTCGTGATCGTGCGTTTAGAATTGTTTTAAAAGATTTTTTTCTTTGGTTTTTAAATCCTACTAAATGTAATGAAAAGTAAATTAATGCATGAAAAACAAGTAAGAAAGTAACGCAATTAAACAACGTAAAGCATAAAAACGAAATGGCGAATTTAAATCGCGACATTTAAGCAATAAAGCAAATTTAAACCTACAACTTCACAATCTCATTTTTATAAATCATAAATTGTCAAAATAAAATTATCAGAAAAAGTATTATATTTTTTTATTTCTTTTTTTATTTATTACGAATTATAAACACTTTTAATGAAATGAAATGAGTAAAATACTAAACTAATTATGAAAATTCTGAAAAAATTAGGAAAAAAGCTTCAATGTATATAGAATCTAAGAAAAATAAAAGCTGGAACATTGGCTTAATGAATAAGCCGTAAATAAGTCATAAAGCTCGAATAAGCTTAAGGGGAAACAAGGGTATGTTATAAATAGATCTATTTGGGATTGACAATCCCCGTTTGGGTGATTAGCTATCATCGAGAATGAACGTATACCATGTCGGATTTCGGATGTTGCGGGTTAGAACATCATTCACGGGCATTCATTGGCAGTATATTGCATTCATACATGTCGAGCTTTAGTGTCATGAGCTTAGGAAAATGTAATTACTTTTTATGATGTTTGCATTTGTTGCTTAATCATACACATGGAAATCTTGCGGTCCTACTATTAATTTACATAAACCTATAAATTTACCAACTTTATGTTGATATTTTAAGCATGTTTTCTCAGATGAATAAGGCACAGGGTGCTCAGATACATTGGGGGTCACTCTTTGGAAAGAGTCAGTACTAAAGATTTGGGGTCTTATTACATTTTGGGGACAACTGTTATAAACCGAAATCTTTATTTATACTATCGGACAATTTGAAGCCATGAGCTTATGTAACAGACAAGTATTTTGTTAATCCAATGTATCTTTTTCAAACGACACATTTAGTGGTCGTTCTCATATCTTGTGCTATTGATCTATGAAGTAACGCCCTCGGATATTCAACATTCCTCTGCGACCCAAATTTGGGGGTGTTACAAATGACTTCTTTGTAGAGCCAAAAATGATATCATCTACACACACTTGAACTAATAGAATATCACGTTTGTCCCTTCTGATAAACAAAGTCTTGTCTATCATTCCACTCTGAAACCCATTGTCCAACAAATAAGTTGACAAGTTTCATACCAAGCTCTGGGAGCTTGATGCAGTCCATCAAGTGCCTTTTTTACTTTGTATACTCTGTTAGGGAAGTCTGGATCTTCAAATCCTAGTGGTCGATAAACATAGACTTCTTCTTCAATCTTACCATAAATAAAAGCACTCTTGACATCCATCTGGTACACCACAAAGTCTTTAAATGAGGCATAGGCTAAAAATAGCCTAATTGCTTCAATTCTTGCAACAGGGGCAAAGACTTTATCATAGTCAATCCCTTCTTCTTGTGTCTACCCTTGAGCAACCAATCTTGCTTTATTTTTAATCATAATTCCTCTTTCATCCTTTTTATTCCTGAAGACCAATTTAGTGCCTATGGGCCTTTTGCTATTTGGTAAATCCATCAAGGTCCAACCCTTTTGTAATTTAAATTATAGAAGCTCATCCTGCATAGCTTCTATCCAGCTTAGATCCTGCAATGCTTAGATTACCTTCTTGGGTTCTACTTGTGATAAGAAGCAGGCAAACAAGCAATTTTGAAAGTCTTTATGGTTTGTTCTTTGCTAAACTGAACTAAACAAACCATGTTCTTCCAAATTCTTTATCATTCTTCTTGCTTGAGTTGTTGAATTCAAGTCTCCATTAATTTGTTCAACTGGATGATCTTTGTGTACTCTTGTAGTTGGAATAGGACTGACAGGCATAAATGCATCAAAATTGTTCACGTTAGCCTCTGCACCAACATCTTCATCATCATCTGAATAGACAATATCTTCCAAAGGAGGCATATTTGGATCATCAGGAAGTTCAATGCTTGTTTTTCCACATACAACATTAACTTCATTTGTGTTAGCAGCATTAACATTGTTAGTGCTGTTAACATTATCTTCCTTCTCTTGATCAATACCTTCACTATTTCTTGAATCTTCATCAACCTTCTTTCCATCATCACTTGAAGGTTTGAATCCAGCATCAGGAGAACTCTTTGAAATTTAAGAGAATGGTGGATCAGCAGTCCACAATGGTAGCAGAATGTAATCTTTGCCAGGTACTGACTCCATTCTAGCTTTACCTGCATCATCACATGCTTTTGTACCTGCATTACCATTAGACTGATTTCCTGCAACAACTGGCTTATAATTCATTGACTTTGTTAGTGCATCAATATCAAAAAGCCAATTTGGTCCACTTCCTGCAATATTAGGTGTATTCTCACTAAACTGGACATGCAGGTTCTCTTTAACTATCCTAGTTCTACTGTTGAATACTCTAAATGCTTTACTATTGATTGAGTACCCAACAAAGAATCCTTCATTAGCCTTACCATCAAACTTGCCTAAGTGATCTATGGTATTGAGAATTGTAATAGGACACCCAAATGGTCTCATAAAGCCTAAAGCTGGTTTTCTACCAAGAAAAAGTTCATAAGGGGTCTTGTTATGAGGCTTAGTTACTAATACCCTATTTTGCACATAGCAAGCAGTATTAACTGCTTCAGCCCAAAAAGTAGTAGGTAGCTTAGAATCAACTAACATTATCTTAGCAGCCTTAATTAGTGTTCTAATTTTCCTCTCAGCTACTCCATTTTGTTAAGGAGTTCTAGCTACACTAAATTATCTCTTAATACCTTTTCTCTTACGAAACTGATTCATCTCCTTATTCTTGAACTCAGTTCCATTGTCACACCTAATAACCTTAACCTTTTGATCTATTAGATTTTCTAATCTAGTTATAAAGGACTTAAGTATGCCACTAGTCTTATATTTAGTAGCTAGAAAGAAAACCCAACTAAACCTACTGTAATCATCTGTGATAACTAGGCAATACATCTTTTCATTAAGCTTTCTACAAATGTTGGACCAAACAAATCCATGTGCAACATATGCAAAGGTTGGCTGATTGAACTTACTGATTTGGACTTAAAAGAAGCTCTATGTTGCTTTCCCTTTTGACAAGCAACACAGGTTTGATTATTTTCAAAAAGTTTTGAAGGTAAACCTCTTACAAGATCCCCCTTAATCAGTTTATTCATAGTTTTGAAATTTATGTGTCCAAGTCTCCTATGCTTAAGTTTAGATTCATTAGATGTGGCTTTTGCAAAGAGACAAGTTAGACCTCCTTTAGGAACAATATTTTTTAAATCAACACTATACATATTTTTATTTCTAGGAATTTTAAGTAAAACTTAACTTTCATCCATTAACTTAAAGTTTGGAGATAAAACAATACATTAAGTGTCATTAAAGAGAACACTATTCTTTTTGTCACACATGTGTGAGACACTAAAGAGGTTAAACTTTAACTCTCTTACAAAATACACATTCTCAAAATCTAAATTACTAGTTTTGATTGTACCTCTGCTTGTGATTTTCCCTCCTTTGGGGTTACCTCCAAAGGCAACATATCCTTCATTTATCTATTCATAGTCTGTAAGATAGGACATGTTCCCTGTCATGTGCCTTGAGCATCCACTATCAATCACTCCTTGATCCTGTAAATCTATTTGTGGATTCCCTAGACATTAGATAAGAAAATCAGCTTCTTTTAGGGACCAAAGCCATCACTGACTTAGATCTGCCTTGTGCATTAACATAATCAAACTTTTTTAGGGTGATTGATGCACTGTTGTGTTTAGAAACATGGTCTAAAACTTTATTCTTTAGTTTCTAAACCCAACAAGCTGAGGCCTTAACAGCATTAACAATATTTCCCTTAACAGCATTAACTACTATTTTTGGCCTAGCAGCATTAACTATTGCTTTTGGCTTAGCAGCATTAACTACTGCTTTTGGCCTAACAGTATTATCATTTTTATCCTTAACAGTATTAACACTCTGATTAAAATTATTGTTTTTAAATGTTGTATTCTTATGAATAGGCCTCTTAACAGTTGAATGTGATGTCATAGAAAGATATGACATTGGTTTGGCAGCATTCACTGTTGTTTTTGTGTGGGCAACATTAACTTGTTTAGCAGTATTAACTAATACTAAACCATACTTTATTATTACTTCTCTTGGAACTATGTTCTTTTTAGCACAGGGGTGAGTCTTTTTAGAAAAGTTTTGATGATTCACCCTTTGAGCATTGCTCCAAATAGGTTTTGTATTTTGAAACTATGTTTGATTCACCTTTTTACAATCTACCTACAAGTGATCAAAACTTCCACAAACATAACAAGCTTTATTAAACATCTCAAAATTACTTCCTAATCTTTAAGACATCATATTATTCTAGTTTCTTTGATTGCCTCTAAGAGTATGAATGTTTTGCCTATTTTGCTCAACATGATTGACAGTTTTCCTAGCAGTCTTTTCTTGCTGTTTAGGTTTGACAAACTCTATCTTAGCAAAATTAGGCTTAAATGTTTTCTTTTCAATCTTAGCCTGAGGCATATCATCTTCATTATCAGACACTCAATCCTCAATAATTAGAGCATAGCTATTCTTCCTAACTGCTTCAGGCTTTGCTTCACTAGCCTTAGCTTCACTGTTCTCAGCTACAGGCTTAATAACTATAGGCTCACTTGTAAACTCTTCTAAACCAGAGAATGACAAATCAGGTTTTAGAGGCATAAAGTTTCCTGTATAGGGAGGTGGAACAGCATTATACCCTAAACCTATTTTGCACTTTTCAAGTATCTGATAGTCTATTAGTTTGCTTAAGTTTTTAGATGAATTCTCAAAATTTTCTACTGTTAGCTGAATTTCATCTTTTTGTTTTTGAGTCAGTTCTAACTTCTTTCTAAGCTTTGTAATAGCTACTTCTCTTAAATGAATCTCACATTTTAAGACCTTGATATCTTCCTCATAAACAAACTCATTTTTCTTATAAACTAGAAGTATTGCTTTTACAGACTCTAAACCTGTTGTTAGCCCTAAAATATGGTGACTAATCCGGAATTACATTTATCATTTATAGTCGGGTCGGGTTAGTTTAGCTAGTCGATATCGGGACTATAAATACTCCCTCCATACTTCCATGGAGGGGTAGGAGTTCACATTGTAAAGTGTGAGTGTGTGTGTGGTTCCTTTTTCTCTATTAAACCACACACATACACAAACACTCCTTCTTCTTCTTTTTTCTATCTCTTCTCTTTTCTCTCTTTTTCTCTCTAATAATATGGATACTTTTCTTTTCCATTTTACCAAGCCTCCGGATCATTGTTCAAAGGGTGAATCTATACTAACAATTGGCACCAGAGCATAGGGGGAATCCGTGTTGTTTATCTACTGATTATTGTGGTTAAACAAGATCAAATTCGTGGTCCTGTTTTATAAGCAATAGCATTTAACTTAGATGTCCTTAAGTCTTTTAATAGTTGTTCATTTTGTTCTTTAAGAATTTTAACATTTTCCAAACAAGATGATGAACAGTTTGAATCAGTAGATACCTCAGAGTTAGAACTTGTAGAAGAGTAAGCCATAAGGGCAAAGTTAGTTGGAACTTCTTCTGCTTGATCACTCCAATCATAACCAAAACCATCACAAGACACCAAAGCATTAGAAGTAGTTGTCTCCACTGGCACAACCCTTCTTGTGTTTTCCCTATTCCTGTTTTCTTGGTTCCTTAGAGCCCTGCATTCCCTTGCAAAGTGTCCCCTTTTATGGTAGTTGTAACACTCCACCTTGGACTTATCAAACCCAATGGTCTAAGTATCATTCACTTTCAAGAATCTCCTTGCCCTTATTGTTAGCATAGCTATCTGCCACCTTAAATGCATCTCTTTTAAATCATCAAGATTAATTTGTTGCAAGTCCTCATTATCAAGTTGTGGATTGTTTGGTTGACTTGCAAAGAAAGCACAGATGACAGCATCACTCAAATTGTCAATTGTTGTTGAATTAACAATAGTAGCTTGAGTGCTAGCAGTTATAGCACCATGAGCAGTATTAACTACTCTATTTGTACTACTGTTTGCGGATACAAAGGCTACGTTTTGTGTGTTTATGCTTGAGCTTGATGTCCTTTTGACCTTTGGTTCATAGATCTTCAGGTTGTTGTAAAGATCATCCATGCTTAATGTATCTATCTCAGGCTTGTTCCTCTACACAATGGTATGTGTGTTTCATTCTAGTGACAAACTTCTTAAGAACTTCTGATTCACATCTTCTTGTGAGATACTTTCACCATGAATCTCCAACTGACTGATAAGCTACTGAAGCCTATCAAAGGTTTGATCTAACACATTTGAGCTAGATGCAGTAAAATTTTCATACTGCTGCTTTAAAAGATTCCTTTGAGTCTTTTTAGTAGCAGCATTCCCTCCAAACCTCTTCTCAACAGCCTGCAGTAATGACTTGGCATCTTTGATGGAGTTAAACTTCAATTGATGTTCATTAGGGATTCCCATCAATAAAGTGCTTCTTGCCTTCAACTCTAACCTCCTTTGTGCCTTTTCTTCAGCAGTTGTAGGAGCAATTATAGTCTTAACACCTTCAACAACTTTTGTTATTAGAGGTGCATTACCATTCTCTATGACTTCCCATAGAGAATAATCAATCATCTGGATGTACTGTTCCATCCTCATCCTCCAAAGCTCATACTCATCTGGTTTGAGTATAGGCACTTTTGAAGCAGCCACCATATGTGCTGAGTCTTAATCCATCTCTTTGTAACAAACAGACGTTGTGCATAAACGTAATTTTTCTTTATTTAAATCTTCTCAACAAGCTTTGATACCACTTGTTGATCCCACTTGAATAGATCTTGAATTCCTTAGTTTGTGTAAGGTTTAGTTATACAAGGTAAATCCTACACAACTATGGTAGAAACTTTGTAAAATATATCAAAGACTATACGGAATCTAATCTTTGATCAATAAGAAGAATATGCAATAGAACAGTAATTCTAATGAACACACAGATTAACAATCAAAGCTTCAATATATTAATACCAATACTCTAACTAGTATTAAGGTTACAAAACCTTAAAGCTATAACAATATCAAAAAAAGATTTCTAGATAGCAAACTCTATGCCCTAGGACCTCCTTTTATACACCAAAGAGTCCTAGTTGATTTACAATATATTCCTAAAACTTAGAATATTCACTATGATCTATTATATAAATAACTCATACTTATCACATAAGTAATCTTGATCTCCAATCAATCTTTATCCTTTCTTCTGTCTTTATCTATTCTCTTTTGACAGTAGAAACTCTTTCAGCAGTCTTAATCTTTAAGCAATTGTAACTTTTGTACTAGCATCATTAATTTAGCACCAACAATAGTAACTTATACACCAACAGCATTAATTGTGTACAAGCAGTAGTAACTATGAACTAGTAGTACTAACTACTTAGCATATTTTTCATTAGAGTTAATGAACAACACTAACTTTAGCTTAGCACCAGTAACACAAACCTTAGCAGCAGTAACTTCAAGATCATCATGAAGTCTTTTAATCCCAACACATAAGTTGGCACTTCCAAGTTCTTGTGAGAAAATTTCCCTTCAAGCTAGTATACAAAGTATATTTAATAACAAAACTAGTACGAATCAAACAACAAAACACTTTTCATATTTAATCCCCCTTTATGGGTAATTTGATACATGGATCGTACTCTATATTAAAAACCATTTGTTTTGAAAACTAGAGCGACGTGGCTCCTGATACCAATTGTGGAAATCATAGAGGGGGTGAATACGTTTCCATTTAAAAACTTAATAATACAAACTCAACCACAATATTAACTACAAAGTAGTACACAACCTTAACTAACAATATATACACAACCATTCACACAATCATAAGAACAATGCAAGTATAAAAGTAAAGCGGTAAATGTAAATAAATAAGTAAAGCAAAAGGTAAAAGAAAATGCAAACCGACACGGTGATTTATAGTGGTTCAGTCACGAAGCTCCTCTTCACCCTACTCCACTCCCCGAGTATCCAACTCGAGAGTTACTTCACTAATCAACAAGCTTCCTTTCGGCGGAGAAAACCTTATACCAATGCTTACATTATTTTTCGACACTAAGCTAGATGTTGAGTTCTTCTTTGGGTATAACCAAACCCGTTATGTTTTATGGCCCAACATAATAAACCTTGTGTTTTATGGCCTAAACACATAAACCGTGTTGCTTACATTATTTTATGACACTAAGCTAGATGTCAAGTCTTAGCTACAACCAATCTACCACTTCACCAATGTATTTTAAGGCCTAAAATACTAACCAACCCACAATCAACCCATCCAAATATATACATCATTTGGATCAACACACTACTAAAGATTGGAAAACATGGACTCGATCTATATGTAACAAATGTTACAAATGGACTAACTAGACTACATAACTTCGGATCTTGTAGATGACCAAAGTTCTTCTCTTGCACTTAAGAAAAGGAGGAAAGGATAGAAGATTTGATCACATTTAAACAAGATTAACCAGGTTGAATGATCAAAGTTTTAGAAAGATTTAGTTAGATCTAGAGAGAGAAAGAACTGAAAGAAAATCATGCAAAAAGGTTATGAAAATAGTTGGAGGTGACCCACTATTTATAGGAGCTGAAAAACAGCTTGTCAAGAAACGGCAATCCTAGATATATTAGGGGGCCACCGGCCTATTTAAGGGACCGCCCTGACAGACGCTCATGTTTTTTCTTTTTGTGGTGACAAACTTGTTTGGTGAAAGTTTAACATGTTTTAGGGAGAAAAGAACCACATTTTGAATTTTGAAATAATTACCACATAAAACATTTCTTTATAATTAAAAAAATAATTTGTCTAATTAATTTTTGAAAAAATTATTTTGTTACATTTATAAAAATGTAAAATTTAAGACAAAAAATTATTTCTTTGATCATCCTACAAGTTTAATGCTTGTTTGTACATACCTTATGACATTTACGTCAGGTGTAAACCAATGTTCGTCTTGATGCATACTTGAGACGTCGAGAGTTGTTGATGCATGTAGCATTGATGATTTGTGTAAACAAGTAACTTCCAAACAAATGTCGGTGTTGATGTAGACTTAAGACATCAAGAAATGTAGATGCATGTATGCATTGATGATTTGTGATTACGAGTAATTTGCGCACTTTACATTACATATTACAAGTCACGTGTTTGTCATCACCAAAACATAAAGAGATTGTATAGATTAAATATCATAATATTTGCACTAACAGTTTAGATTTTTATTAATTGTTTTTTTTAAGTTGCAGTTTGTCACACCCGAAAAATTTCAGGTCAATATTTTAAACTTTTCCGATCATTATTTTTTATTTTTATACGTTACGTTTGAATCTAGTAGTTTACCGAGAAGTTAACCCGCGTAAATCTGAAAAACATCATCGGACGCGTTCCAACTTTGGATTTTGATTAGTTTAGATATTATATAAGTTATTTTATCTTTTCTAAGCGTTTCGTAGTTTATGATCACTCCCGGTTATTAATTTTAAGCTTTAACGTTTAAATTACGTTTTTCACGTTTTTGACCTAACGAAACCACAAAAACCCGAAATCTTTTCGTGTAAACTTTAGTTATCATCCATATCATGTTTATAAGCTAAAAAATTTATTCATCCCTCCCCCTCTACTCAAAACATACGCATACACACACTTAAATAAATCAAAGAGCATCTTTTATCTCTAGTTTGAATTTCAAAAATAAAACACCATCACATGCAAGAAAGTGACATGTTTGTTTTGTCCTCCACTACAAGTCAATGACTCTTACACTTCACATGTTGACCCTTGGACCACTTCTCCACTAGGATGTAATACAAAATCTTGATTTAATTTCAAATGGCTAGTTAATTAGTGATTCAAGCTTGAACCCTTCTTTTTTTCTTATGTGCGTCCGAACCCAAGCCACACATACACTCTTGGTGTGTGTTGGCCACTTAGCCCTTTGGTTTAATTATATGTGCAAGCCTTGAGTCCCTAAACCCTAATTCATTTCCTATAAATACCTTGTGATAGAACTTAGGGTTTTCATTCATTTCATAGCCTCAAAAATTGTTTTCTCTCCCTCTCTTGCTCTCCTTGCTCACGGCACACACATACATACATACGCAATCCATACTTTTGATTTCTATCAAGATTCATTCATTCCAAGTTCATTTCTAAGGTTATCTAAGGTGTTTGCAAGTATTGGTTCTTTGATTTAAGGGGTTTCTTCAAGATCTACAAATTAGGGTTTGGTTATTATTTAGGGTTTTTCAAGATCTAGTGATTTTTGGTATAGATCTTGTGTTATTGCTTCTTATTCTTCATTCTTGTAAGTATATTGAATCTTTCTTTATGGTTTTTCTTATGTTCTTCTTATATGTTCAAGATACATACATCTATATGCTGTGTTTTAATTTTTGAAAGATTTTAAAGATAAGATTTCGTAAATAATGATACTACTTTATTTCACTAGTTAAATATTATGTTCTTGGTGAGATAAGAGTTGAATGAGTGTTGCAACAATAGAAATGAAGGGATTAGGTTAGATTTGTTGTGAATGGAGATTAGGCTAGATTAACAACTATTGTGAAGTTTGGGTGGATTTTGGTTGCGTTTTTGGAAAAAAGTGCTTGCTGATCAAAAATTGTTTTGGGGTTTTGGTCGACCTAAAAATGTTTTCATTAGGCATAAAAGTAGTTTTTGGAGAGCACGTTTCGAATAGATAGTTTTTCATATATCGCACATTAAAATTGGATTTAAAACGACCAAGTTATAGCCAAATGAAACTTGAAACATTTTTTGACAAAACCAAGTGTGCTGATGTGAATAGTAAAATGAGTTTTCGGACACTTTCGGACATTTTTTGACTTTCTAAACACTAGCAAAACATATAGTAACACATACCCATTGATTAGTATCATTTAAAGACGCTGTTAGCATATTTTGGGAAAAGCAATAAAGTTACTAAAAATAGTAAGTTTGGTACGAATTTAGCGGAACGGACTTAGAAGTTAAGTAATTAAGGCTCGTTAGTACGTTTTGAAAATATAGAAACTTAATAAATATAAGGGACGGTATTAACGTCCCGAAACTAAAAACTTTCCTAAAATAGAAATTTTCTAAAAATGGTAATTTTTGTTTAAACGCCGAAACATAACGAAAAACTATATGATTTTATTTCTTCATTATTTGATAATAAAACTAAAGCAAACACACATGGATGTATTTTGGTGATGAACATATTATGCAATTCTTGGCATACTTCTCGTATTCCTAAGACGCGTTATTATTCTAGGTCACAGTTAGATTTCTATATCATCTTTTACTTGAGTGATTATCATTTGCTCATCTTGCTAAGGTGAGTTCATAGCCCCATGTTTTACTACTTTTACTTTACTATTTTAGGGTGAGAAATATTGCTTGTTTTAAAACTATGGACACAGTTACTTTATGGTTTTTTTCCTGATTACGTGTTGTTTAAGTAGCGAATAGACCACTAATGCCCGAATTATCATGAACCTTCAATTACTTAACCAGCCATACTGGTTAAGTAAGCATGAATGTTGTAAATAGATCTATTGGGACTAATTATCCCTATCCGGGTAAGTAGCGCTTACTAGTTTCGAAGGTCCAAACAAACGGATATATACCATGTCGGAATGTCAATAAGTGATCCTGGTCAGATACCTTTAGGGCGAGGATTACTATTTGGCAAATAAAATGCTTCCTTTTAAATTGAGCTCCGGTGTCATGAGCTTAGTGCAAACGTAAATGCTTTTTATGTGAAGTTGTATCTGTTATAACTGTCACGTGCGTACTGTGAACTTGTGGTCCACTTTTAATACTAAATTCAAACCTATGAATTCACTAACTTTATGTTGACCATTTTAGCATGTTATTCTCAGGTGTTTAGCTATGGATGTCTTTGCTTGCTTTATGGTGTTGCCATGCCTTGGGTCGATTTTCAAGACTTATTAATATCTATGTTAACATCGTTGTCAAACTTTAAAACCTTTTATTCGCTTTCGCATATTATCTTTGGGCTTATGTAAAACCTTAACTATTTTAAATTAATGCAACGATGTTGTGTGATGTATAATATGACGTCACGCCCCCAGACACGTGTTTCCGTCCAGGCCCCGTTTGAGGGTGTGACAGATTGGTATCCAGAGCCAATGTTATAAAGAACCAGGTAGTATATTTAGGTCTGGTCTATAACCAGTATGTGATCCTACGTGATTATCTGCTTACGTATATAATTACTATCGATACGTATACAAGTATTAAGTATAATACATTTCCATAATTATATTACGTTTATTTTTCCTTACGTAGATTTTCTCGTTGGTTTTATATAAAAGTTATTTATATAAATAATAGATCTTTCCCCTAGGACATTGTGAGTTGCACAATGGTTTCTAAACGTTTCTCAAGACATCGTAAGTGATACGATGGTCATTAAAACTTTTTCATAAAATTACAATATACTATTTTACATAACATTGCAACTTGTCACAGTCTTTCGACCCTATGTTATCTTACTGTTCAAACCAGAAGGCGAGTTGAGCACCCATCCCATACTTTTGTTTCTCCTACGTCATCTCATACCGTCATCTAGAAACATGCCGATTAAGTTGAACATGACTTTAACCCATCACCTCGTAACATTCCACTCTTGGAAACAGGACTTTCGAAATCTGGTCACACGACAAGAAACCACGATAGAAAAGGATGCTAACAACAAGAGGAAGTTTGAGAACCAACCAAAGGATAACTGAGTGCCACAACAACCACCTTTCAAGAAACCGGATGTGGCAAGGGCTTACACTATTGAAGCCAATGGAAAGAAGGCTTATGCTGGGAATTTACCTTATTGCAACAAGTGTAAGTTGCATCAAGTTGGGCCATGTACTATGAAGTGTAGTAAATGTAAGAGGGTTGGCCACACGACTAGGGATTGTAGGGCATCCGTTGCTGCAATGAACCAGAGAGCCCATGTTGTAAATCTGAAGGCTACCATCACTTGCTATGAATGTGGAAGGCTAAGACATTTTAGGAATGAATGCCAGAAGTTGAGAAATCAGAACCAAGTGAACCAAATTTGGAAGGAAAAAGCTCGCGAGAACTCTAGTGTCGTCAAAGACAAGACCAATGCTTAAGAAGAGATCTTCCCGCCTTACCTAGTGACCTAAGTCAATTTCTTCTTAGACTATATTCGCATTAGTACTTTTCTATAAATTTCGTTGTATTGAGTGGATGTTTTAAACTTCCTGTTAATTTATGTGTCATGACGATTACGTCAGTTACACTTAATTTCTCTATTTATTTATGTAAGCTACTCCTTAAATCACTACCATCTTATCAAATCATTTCGCTGCTAGCATTTTATAAACTATTCTTGTGCCATTTCGTAAGCAATTTTGTTGTCATCCTATAAACCATTTTGTCATTTTCTTAAAAATTATTTTACTATCATTTCACAAACTATTTTCCAAACCATTTTACAAACTTATTTGTTTTCATCTTTTAACTTGTTATGTCGACGTTTATAAACTTTTGCCATCATTTTATAAATCATTTCGCTAACACCCTATAAACTATTTGATATTATTACATAAACTGTTTGTCAACATCTTATAGTTATCCTACTAATACCTCATAACTTATCTGGCTATCATTTAATGAATTAATTCATTTCCATCTTATAACATATATTACAGTTATTTATAAACTCTTTTGCTACCCTAATAAAAGTTACATTGCATTCATCTTACAAACCATTTTGTTGTCACCTCATGAAATATTTCGTTGTCATTTATAAACTATCTCGACGTCATATTACGAACTACTTCGTGTCTTTTATAAATTATTTTGTTGTCGCAATATAAGCTATTTGGTTGTCAACTCATAGATCATTTGTTACCATTTTATAGACCCTTCACTCTTACACTATAAACTGTCACATGATTTTCTCGTAAACTATTTTGGTATCACTTCTTAAATTACTTCTACTAAGTCTTACAAAATATCTTGTGTTGTTATATAAATTACAATGTTCTCGTTTTCACAAACTATTTTTCTACCTTAGAAACAACACTATTTATACCATACAAACTTTTAAACATAACACTAGTTTAACGAAACCAGCATTTTATCATTAGTACCTAAATTATACATAGCCTGGTCACCTATGTATAATTTAGGGAGGACCATCCTATGCTAAGTGTAGTCACCTCAAAATTTTGGCCAATCTATTTTCACTTTTCACTTCTATATTCTTTTTCTCCTCTCTACATTTTCGATAAGATTTTATCATCTTCATATTTTACCAATGTTTTGCACGCGTGTTTGCGAGTTTTGTCTGTCATATGTATTCGTATTAATAAGCTCCGTAACTAAGTAGATTTCCTTAATATTACCATATAAAGACACCGTACCATTAGCCAAGAGACCGAGTCACGCTCCTTGTAGTCACGGTAATTACAAATTTTAAGATTTTAGAACATAATAGACTTATCCTCATTCGTTGGGATAGAATAAAGAAAGTTAGGAAATTTCTTCACCGTTCAAGTTTCTAATGGTCATGGAATAAGGCAAAGGACATAATTATTGTAAGTACCTAGAACCAAGCCGACATAAATTTCGTACCAACAGTTTTTATCCTTCTAAGTGACATCATCCCATCTATCTTAGACATTAAGTACCCTATTGAGCTAGTTAACGAAAGATTAATAGGATCCAATACTTTTCTTAGAGGTTGTACGTTAGGATTGTTAGGTCACCCATTCAATATTGATCTAATGCTAGTAGAACTTGGTAGTTTTGACGTCATCATCGGCATGGATTGGTTAGCAAACCATCATGCGGTGATCACGTGTGATGAAAAGATTGTACATATTCCTAATGGAGATGAAGTTTTGATAGTTCAAGGTGATAGAGACGTCAAAGGAGAGAAGTATAAGTTGAGCATTATATCATGCACTAAAACTCAGAAATATATTAAGAGAGGTTACCTAATTTTTTTGGCACAAGTTACGAAGAAGGAAACCAAAGACAAGTCCGAGGAGAAGCGACTTGAGGACGTGCCGACTGTGCGGGACTTTCCAGAAGACTTGCCTGGATTACTGCCTACATGACAAGTTGAATTTCAAATCGACTTGGTCCCTGGTGCTGCACCTGTGGCACGCGCCCCGTATTGATTAGCACCGACGGAACTGCAAGAATTATCTACTCAACTGCAAGAACTTTCCGACAAGGGATTTATAAGACCGAGTTCCTTACCTTAGGGAGCCCCGGTCTTGTTTGTCAAAAAGAAAGATGGATCTTTTTGGATGTGTATCGATTACCGTAAACCAAATAAGCTGACTGTAAAGAATCGATATCCATTTCCAAGAATCGATATCCACTTCCAACAATCGACGACTTGTTTGATTAGTTGCAAGGGTCAATAGTCTACTCTAAGATCGATCTGAGATCTGGTTATCACCAACTCAGAGTTCGAGAGGAAGACATTCTAAAGATAGCGTTTAAGACACGCTACAGTCACTATGAGTTTCAAGTAATGTTGTTTGGACTGACCAACGCACCGGCGATATTCATGAATCTGATGAATTAGGTGTGCAAATTGTACTTAAATGAATTCATCGCTTTTATTGATGACATCTTGATCTACTCCAAGAGCGAAGAAGAGCACGCATAACACCTTAAGTTAATTTTGGAATTGCTTAAGATGGAAAAATTATACGCCAAGTTTTCAAAGTGTGAATTTTGGCGGTCGAAGGTATAATTTCTTGGTCACGTGATTGATAGTGAAGGCGTTCATGTGGACCCAGCTAAGATTGAGTTAATCAAGGATTGGGCATCGTCAAGACTCCGACAGAGATTTGTTAATTTATAGGTCTTGCTGGCTATTACTGACGATTTATCAAAGGTTTCTCAAAAATTGCCAAGCTTATGATAAAGCTGACTCAAAAGAACGTGAAGTTTGATTGGAGTGAAAAGGCAGAAGCTGCATTTCAACTGTTGAAGCGGAAATTATGTAGTGCATCAATTTTGGCTTTACCCGGAGGAATTGAAAACTTCATGGTTTACTATGGTGCTTCTCGTAAAGGATTAGGCGCAGTTTTGATGCAAAGGGAGAAGGTCATAGCCTACGTGTCACGCCAACTTAAGATTCATGAGAAGAACTACAATACACATGACTTAGAGCTTGGAGCGGTAGTGTTTGCTCTCAAAATGTGGAGACATTATTTGTACGACATCAAATGCGTTGTGTTCACTGATCATAAGAGTTTGCAACATATTCTAGATCAAAAAGACTTAAACATGAGACAACGTAGATGGTTGGAGCTGTTGAGCGACTACGACTGTGAGATTCATTATTATCCAGGTAAAGGGAACGTGGTGACGGATGCCTTGAGCCGAAAGGAACGGAATAAGCCACTACGAGTTCGAGCTTTAGTTTTAACGATTGGTCTAAACCTCCCTATGTAGATCTTAGAAGCTCAGGTTGAGGCGAGAAAGGAGGAGAATTTTGGAACCGAAGATCTGTGTGGTATGATTAAGAAGCTAGACCAGCGTGCTGATGGAACGTTATGCTTGAATAAGAGAAGTTGGATACCTTTCAAGGTAACTTAAAGAGTTGATTATTGAATGTAATCGCATAATCACTGTATTTGGTAACATCCAGGATCGGAACAAAGATGTATCCAATGATATAAAGAAGCTGTAGGTGGGTGGCCCCTGAATTATGAAGGCTGAGATACGCCACCGTAAATACGTAAGTAAATGTTAGTACCATGAAGTCCAAAGTCAAAGGCTGAATACCAAAAACCATCTGGGATTTGGTTGGTTAACCATAGATCCAATATGGAAGTGAAAACATTACTATGGATTTCATTACTAAGTTGCCAAAGACATCGTCTGGTCAAGATACAATTTAGGTAATTGTAGACCGACTCACAAAGTCTACTCATTTCCTACCAATGAAGGAAACCGACTCAATGGAGAAGTTGACGAGACAATACTTGAAGGAGGTAGTCTCGAGGTGTAACATTTCTCATTTCCATGTCATTGTACGACTCTATTAATGATCACTATTTATTTTTGTCCGATACGCGTTTACTTTTAATATTTACCTTTAAGCTAAATCGCGTAGACTAAAAATAATCAAGGAATGTAAACGGTCATCAAATAAATTAAAGTTTACATCCACCAAGTAATATATAATTACTAAGGAGATAATTATGTACTTTAGGTATTTTATTTTTGTTGGTCACGTAAAAAGGATTACGTTTCGCGATAAAATACATTGGGACGTACCCCGAAAATACCTAGGCTTACCTAGACTCAAACCGATACCCGTATTAAAATGCCTAGACGCGAAATTGAACAAAAATCTTGTGTTAACATCATGGAATTTCCGAAATCTAACAAGTAATCTATAAACAAATCGTCCCATGTGGATTTCTAGCTAGTAAATCAAACTAAGGATCCTTAAGTACATGTACATTTCCTTGGTAATTAATATAAGTACTAATGGTCTCCTAAAGGGCAATTACACATTGGGTAATGACTTGTTTTGACTCCCTTGTTGCGAGTTAGGCGCGGCATATGCATGGATATACAAATCTTTGAGATTTGCCTAATCTAACTCAATCTTGTACATCACCTAGGCAATTAAAGAATGTACTAAGGAGGTATCTTAGCAAACCATGGGTGAGTGACTAATCCTAACCAAAACCACTATTAAGGGTGCGGTTTAGTTAGGCAAGAGTTAGGAAAACCCAAGACATATAAAACCCCATTTACCATTTAGCTAGGACACTCCTTATCATCTCTTAAAAACTCTCTCAAACAAGAACACAAATTCTTTCATTCGGCATACACTAAGCCGAGCCAAACAAAGCACACCATTCATTCTTGCTATTTCTACTTTGCTCTCCAAGAAAACACCCACTAGGAATTCGCATACAAGGTGTTGGCAAGAGTTAGGGTTCAACCATTAAAAAGCTTGTTAAAAGCTAGGGTTTTCCTTTTGGTCATATTTTGGGTCTACTCTCACTTACTCGACATTCTCCGAGCTTAGGACTATTGTAAGTGAGCTATCCTCGGTACCTTACTAGTTTAACTTCATTTTACTTATATACGTGACACTAGTTCACATTGAGTATGGTGGTATGAGCCGAGATAGTAAACAAGCACGGCTTAACCATGCAAGTCACATACACATGAACCACAAGGTTCATATGTGTTTGGCCCAACTCACTTCGCTAGTACTCGGCCATTGTGACGAGAGTCACGTTTGGTTTTCTTTTGTTTATGTAGCACGTCAAGTTAGACGTGAACATGCATGGACTTCAACCATGCATGTCACGTACGCGTAACAAGTAAACAAGGAACTTCACGTTCTCATCCATAGGCAAACGAGACCTATGGCACGTATAAACCTTTTTATAAAAGATACACATAAACTTGCATATAGAACCCGACGCGTACACAAGTCAAATTCATGACATTTCGTCGCTAGGGCCTTCGAAATTATGTAAAGAACAAAGAAAAACAAAGGGGTGACATTGGGCTTGCGAACCCTATAAGTGTACACGGCTTGGGCTTAATAGCCCATGCCCGAACCCCCCCAGGCCCGACAGTGGAGACCCCGGTTCATCAATAAGTTCATTCGAGCTTATTTAAGGACTAGGGGTGCTTATTAAGGGGCTTAAGGTATTCATATAACTCGCATGGGCCTTAGGATACATTACCATGAGTTTAATAACACGAACGGGTCCTTATCGGGCTTGCCAGCCCAAGAACGGGCCCAAATCCAGCAAATAAGCTCACGATAAGCTCGAGCAGCTTATTGATGAACTTATACAACTCTAATAAGATAAGTGGACCTAGAAACGTTATTGGACCCAAGAGAATTAAGACCGAACCACTAGAACCCTTACCGGGTTACTAGCGAGCCCAATAGGCCCAACGACATGCTTATTAGCTTATCAAATAAGCTAAATAAGCAAGCCGACCTCCTAAGTGCTTATTGAAACTTAATATGCTTAACGGACCCTAATGGACCCAACGAAACACTTTAAAACCCTTAACGGGCCCAAGCCGGCCCAATAGAAGTGCTAATTATCTTATTAGCTTATTTGGAATAAGCCGAAATAAAAACAGTTTATTTGGGCTTAATATGAGTTGAAAAGCCCAATAAGGCCCGTTAAGCCAAAAATAAGCTCGAATAGCTTATTTTAAGCCGAAACAGCCTTGATGGCTTATTGGGACTAAATAAAGCCAAATACCACTAGTTGGGACTTAATTGGAGTAAAAACACAATTTTTTTAAGTCAAGGGACTAAACATGTAAACTTCGAAACCTAAGGGGTTGATTTGGTCATTTTTCGAAATACAATAACTCCAGGGACTGTTTTTGAAACATTGTGAAACTTAGGGATTGAAGTGTAACTATAAAGACATAAATTGCAACTTTGTAAACTTGAAGGACCACTTATGTAATTAATGAAACTCGGGGGTTTAAAATGTAAATAAAGTATACTAATAAACCCAGGGGGCTGATTTGTATTTATAAGAAACCTAAGGGTGCATTTGTGAACAAAAGTAAATTAACGAAGCACTTAACATAATGGTCGAGCATTAAGATATTCGGACATTGAACGGGTTTAATAACAAGTTAATAAATAAGTATATTTATTAATGACGACTTCACGTTTCTCGAGAACCATCGGAATTATAAATACAATAATCCTGTGCACCACCACACAAGTGATAACGGTATATATAAACTTAAAATGGGATTTAGTTTATACAATGAGTCGTTAGCTTAATGTGTAAACTAAGACTTGACCGTACTTACTTAGGTACTTAACGGTGTGATCCACTGCTTACTTGGATATTTATTATCATTCAGAGAACTACCGGCTAAGGTGAGTTCATAGCCCCATGTTTTACAATTATTTAAATGATTTACATCCTTGGGGTGAGAACATGCTTTGTTTTACAAACTGGACGCAAGTGTACATTTTATACCATGATTACGTGTTTGCCTAAGTTACCATAACCCTTTATGTCCATGATCATGAACTGTTAATTGCATAGATGTGATTGGGAATTACATTGTGTGGGCGCGAATGTTATGGATAGATCTATTAGGGATTGACAATCCCCGTTCGGGTGACTAGCTATCACTGGGAACGAACGCATACCATGTCGAATCTGGGATGTTGCGGGGTTAGCACATCATTCACGGACACCTGTTGGCAAATTATATTTGCATCCATATATGTCGAGCTTCGGTGTCATGAGCTTAGGAAACGTAATTACTTTTTATATGATGTTTGCATTTGTTGCTTAATCATACACTTGGAAATCTTGCGGTCCTACCATCGATTTATATAAACCTATGAATTCACCAACTTTATGTTGACGTTTTAAGCATGTTTTTCAGGTCAATAAGGCACGAGGTGCGATGATACATTGGGAGTCAATAATTGAAGAGTCAACACTTAAGATTTGGGGTCTTATTACATTTTGGGGACAATTGTTATAAACCGAAATCTTTATTTATATTGTTGAACAATTTGAAGCCATGAGCTTATGTAACAAACAAGTATTTTGTTAATCCAATGTATCTTTTTCAAACGACACGTTTAGTAGTCGTTCTCTGATCTTGTGCTATTGACCCAATAATGTAACGCCTTCGGATATTCAACATTCCGCTGCATACTCAGATTTGAGGGTGTTACATCATTGACAGGATTTCCAGCTTGCAATATTGAATATTTCTAACACATAAGTATTAGATTCATCATACTCAGCTTGTTCTCATTACCGGAGCGTCTCAAATCAAACAACACAATAAGAGTGAACCAGTGAGTTACTGTCTCACCGATTAAATAAAAATTGATTTGAAAATCAATCGACGTGTCACTTGCTAAAGTGGTTTTGTGACACATGGAGAGTTTTTAGCATTTCAAAATTCATCAACCGTCTATTGGGAATTATGCATTCCTGACTTAGTACCGTTAGTTATATTAGTTAGTACCGCTAGTTGTAATTTGTACTGACAGTACAAAATGTTAGTACTGATCAGATAGTTAGTACCGTTAGTATTAAATAGTTAGTACCGTTTATGAGATATGCATGAGATATCTTAGGAAAGGATATGCATGATCTTTTTACGCATTTTGTAAAGCCTATTAGGGTTTCCTTAGTCTATAAAAGGAACCCTAGGCATAGTTAGTAGATATAGTTCTAAACAGATCAATAGAGGTCGATTTGCAATCATAGTTTTGTAATCCGTAACCTAGGCAGATTCAAGTTATAATTAGAGTTCATTTGTGATTCTTAGTACTGTTCTTCTTAGCATTATTGTTGTTTCCGCTATCAATAGTGTTCAAAATCAGTGTTTCATTATGTTGCTTTAGATTCATATAAAGGAACAACCCTTTCATGATAAAGGTTAAGATCTATTTAGGAAAACGATCCACAAGTGGATCATCAAGAGCTTGTGTGGAAACTCTGATTAGAAGAGATACTCAATTGTAAGATGGCAGAACAAGACACTCCTCCACCCACTATCACAGCAATGAAAAATCCCTATCATCAGGGAAGGGAGAATATGATATTTGGAGCATGAGAATGCGGACAATTTATCTGTTCACACAGGACCTAACTATGGGATATTATTGTCAATGGAGTATCTTAGAGATGAGCCTGCACCAACTAGAGAAACATCTTACTCCTCTTGACTCCTAGACTGCCAAACAATGGCTGTCTAAAAGGAATCAGGAAAGAGTTAAGAGCATCTTGCTTTTAGCAATACTTGATGAATACCTCTTCAAGTTTCACAATGTTTCAAATGCTAAATCACTCTGGGCTGCAATCAAATCAAGGTTTGGAGGTAATGAAGAATCCAAGAAGATGCAGAAAAATATTCTAAAACATCAGTTTGAAAACTTTACTACTGCATCAAATGAAAGTCTGGACAAGGCTTATGATAGGTTCTAAAAACTCATAAGTCAATTGGAGGTTCATGGTGCTCCAATATCAAAGGAAGATATCAACCAGAAGTCCCTAAGAAGTCTTCCTCCTTCATTTGGGGGGGGGGGGGAAAAAAAAATTTTTTTTTTTTTTTCCCCAATTAAAAAAAATTTGATCTAATAGAGAAATAAGCTTAGACATTGATGAATTGATACTGATGACTCTACAACAACCTTAGGTCTATGAAGATAGGATAAAAGGTTCTTCAAGTTCCACTTCTACTTCTCAGAACTTGGCATTTCTTTCCTCTGAGAACACTAGTAGTACTAATGAAGTTAGTACTGCCAGTGGAGATTTTGGGGTTAGTAATGCTGGAGGAATTAGTCAAATTTCAACTACCCCATGTGCTCATGATGTAGAATGCTCTTTCTTTGCATAACCAAGAACCAGTCCTCAACTTGAAAATGAGGATTTTCAGCAGATTGGTAAAGATGACTTGGAGGAATTGGATCTTAGATGGCAGGTGGCTATGTTGACTGTTAGAGTGAAGAAATTCATTCAGAAGACAGGAAGGAACTTGGATTTCAAAGAAAAATGACCTGTTTCTCTTGATAAGTCAAAAATTAAGTGCTACAACTGTCATAGAAAAAGGCACTTTGCTAGGGAATGCAGATTTGGAAGGAATCAATGGAGAAGATCTTATGGTGACAATGGCAGGAGCAATGCACCAACAAATGAATCTTCATCACAGGCACTGGTGGCTCAAGATGGTCTAGGAGGCTATGACTGGAGTAATAATTTTGAAGTAGAACCAGTCAAACTATGATTTTATGGCAATTATCTTCTTCACTCTCATCAAGTTCTTCTGACAATGAGGTATAAAAATGTTCTAAACAATGTCTTGAATCTTTTAAAACTCTTCAAAAGAATTATGATAGTGAAAGAGAAAAACATAACAGAGCAAGACTAGAAATTCAGGGTTATGAGTTAGCCTTAGAGTCACTAGAATCTAGGATACTTGTACATGTAAAAAGGGGGGGGGTAAAAAAAAAAAAAGGGGGGGGGGGGGGGGGGGAAAAATAAACTTAATTTTTTTTTTCGAACTGGTCTTAGGGTTGAAAAAATGTGAGTTTCAAAACTATAAGCTTAAATGCCCAGAGAGAAATAAAAATTAAAACCTTCAAAAAAAAAAAAACCCTGGGGGGGGGGATTTAGAGAAAGTTGTTAAGGAAAGAGATGAGTTAAAATTAAAGATAGAAAAATGGGAAGAATCGTCCAAGAATCTTGATGAATTACCTCACAGTCAAATGAGTGCTAGAGATAAAAATGTTTAAGATAAGGCAACACAATTGAATGAAATGAGTTAACATTCTGAAACTAATAGTGAGATTAGTTTGAGTGTTTTGATGTCACGATCAAGTGATGAGTGAAAACATCACAGGATATGATAGTCTCTAAAAGCAGATGGGTTTCATGCTGGTCCCCTTATTAACAGGATACTTCCCTACTCAGGAGCTGACATATCATTTGCAGGGTTAGATGAATATTCCATTAGGAAGAAAATAATTGAGTCAAAACCAAACTGATCCTTAATACTATTAACAAGTGAGACTGTAGGTAAAACAAATGAAGTAAATATTCAAAAACCTAAGACAATCTATGAATCAGTTAACAGAGATAAAGTTATCATTGAGGATTGGAACTCAGATGATGAGGACGACGTGTCTGAAGTGCAAACAGTTAGTCCTGTTAAGACTAATGAGACTCAAACAGTTAAAACTGGAGTTGATAAAATTGGTCAAACTTCTCAAAAACAAGGAATTAGATTTAAGAAAATAAAAGCCTGCTTTGTCTGTAAAAGTACTGACCATTTAATCAAAGATTGTAATTTTCATGACAAACAAAGTCAAGAACCTAAGCTAAAAACTGTGGTCAATATTGGTCCAAGTGTGGACAAACCAGTATGGGATAATACTAAAAGGGTTAATCATCAAAAAATTTCAAAATACCCTCATTTAAGAAAGACTTTTTTCCCATTAGAAGTACTAACTAGAACAGGTTTGATTACTCCTGTTAAGCAAAATGAAAAAAGAGCAGTTCACATAGTTTGTACTGCTAGGCCAATTAGTACTGCTAGGCCTGTTAGTACTGTTAGACCATTTGCCCCAAAAATAGTACAAACTGGTGGTGCTATTAGACCAATTTACCCAAGAATGGACAATGTAAGACCAAGAGGCTCATATTCACCTATCAAGAGGTCTTACTATACAAAACCAACTTTTAGACATAAAGACTTAAAACAAGTTGTTAAAACTTTTGGGGTTCAAAATATGACTACTGTTGGGACAAGAGCAGTAGTTAATACTGGTAAGGGTAAGATGGATACTGACCTTAAAAAGTCAAGGTGGGTTTGGAGGCCTAAGGGAAATTACTTGGATCATGTGTCCAAAGACAGTGGATCATTCATGCTCAAGAAGGTTGAGTATTGGTATGTGCTTAATTACACATACCTTTTACCTTTAAAAACGAGCTAAAATAACCAAAAACGGACTTAAAATGTCAA
>BQNB010035290.1:0-50975 GCA_026074375.1 Tanacetum coccineum | reverse complement strand
GACGCGTTAATAATATTAGAGAAGGGATATGATAGAGTTCTAAGAGAATGACATGGTGTGAAGCTTTTACAGCAAAACTGATGATGGGATCAATTGCTTCTGCTTTCTAATGTATTTGTGTTTCATTTTATGGTCATTCTGTGTAAGTTCATGTTTCGTTCTATGCTCATATTATGTAATCAGTCATCTTAATCACAATATAACAAAGATGCTTATATTTTTCACAGGTTGTTGGTGATATGGTCTCAGAATGCAATTGAATTTATTTCTTCGCGATTGAGGGATAATCAGCATCGCGATCGTAGCCATTTTCGGAATCCATTACAATCACCTATGGCCTTTTGCGAGAGATTGCGTACCTTATCAGTAGTGGCACTTGCATGGTATTAGTGGTGGAAAAAAAATTGAGAATTATGGAGGTTGGTTCAAGCAACCTACTCATACCGGGCTCACATACAGACGTGATCTCCTTTCAAAAGAGGATGATATTTGGAACGCCTTTCGTATATATTCTAGCCCTTTACATAGATTCATGTAATTTGTCATTTTATCGAGGTTGGTTCAAGAAACATATTCCAACCGGGTTCACATAGAAACGTGTTTTACTTTAAAAAGAGGTCGATATTTTGGAACGACCTTCGTATATCTTCCAGCCCTTTGCACAGATTTAGGTAATCTGTCATTTTATTATTGCTATTGCGTTTTCTAAAACTCTTTGCATCCATACCTTCACCCTATTTATTTAGTATTATGAATCTTTATCAAGACTTGAATACTATCATATTTTCTAATCTTGCTAGGTTTATGTTCTGTTACATAAAAAAAGTTTTACATGAGACATCCACCACTGATTACAAGCCGCTGCAAAGCACTTTGAAGATAATAGGAGTAAATGGAAATCCAGCGAGTAGCGAGTGAAGAGGTTAACATTTTCAAGGACAAGAGCGTCATCCAGTTTTTAAAGTCAAATCCCATCTAAATGAGTTTGAGCAGCAGAAAGTTGAAGAAAGGGGTTTACTCAGAAAGTAAAATTGGAGAGCATTTATTAGCTAATTGTGTTTTGGTATAGTTTCAATCATACTAACATATTGAAGTGTTTTGGCAGGTGTCGCTTTATGTGCACAGATGTGAGTAAAATTGACACGGGTGACATAGAAATAAAGGTATGAATATGAATTAAGTTTTGACATGAGGAAGTCATATTGCTGCCTTTTTCTTGCAGCAGGCCACAACTATGTGACATGTTTTGTTGTCGTCGATTAATACAATATATTTTGTGATATTATAGTCTCAAATGGTTAGGAAGTGTTGTTTTGCAGAAGTGATTAGTTAAGAAGGGTTATTTTACAAACATAGTGGTAAAGTAGGAATTGTTTTCGACTCTGGAAGTAAAGGTAAATTGTTGTGTATATTCTGAAAGTTGTTTTCTTACACAATACGCATTATACACTTAAAAGCTAAATTTGGATGATTGGCGCATTTTTACAAGTATTAGTTCTTACTGTGTCTATTCTAGCCCATGTTCCTTTACAATTTCGAGTATGAGTTTATAAACACTATATCATTTGTATCATCCTAGTGTGATATACCAAGAATACTTTAATCATGATTAATATCTCTCTCTATATATTTTAATTAATGTAAACTCACAAAACCCATATTAGGAATTATTGTGCAAATGTGGTGTTCTGTTGCGTATGTTACCTCTATGCTTGATAAGAACAAGAAAGAATGTAATTAGTTAATTACCACTATAATTGATTGGTTCACATTTTGAAGTCTGGGAGGACTATATAGTTAGTGATACCTATAAGTTTTGTGTTATAGTATTAACACCTTCAATGTTGTTTCTCTGTTGATAGGTCATGGAACTACATACTGATCATAAGTGTGACCAAGTGTCTTAAATGGACCTAAGGATGCTATGTGGTATGACCTGCTCTCTATCAATAATGTTTTCAAAAATTCAAGTTGCATGAAGTAGAAGGCACCATATCAATCTTTATGTTGGAATTGAATCCTTACTCCTTTGATACTTATTAAAATTAAAATTTATACAATTGAAGACCATGGCTGTACTAATTACATATTCTTTCTTTATTCTTTTTTTTAACATCATTCTTTCTTTCTTTCTTTATTCAAGTCTTGAAATATGCAAAGTATGAACCGAATGCATATGTCGACATGTTATGCTCAGTTCAAAAGTGACGTGATTAATATCTAACAGTGTTTAGGTATTTCAAGTGATAGAATTTATTTGCTTTGGCAATCGTATCAACTAAAGAACAAAAAACAAAACCGGCACATCAATTTTCATATAATATATACAATAAAAACATTTAAGTTGTGTGTAGTATCAACATGACGTTTTAACTAATAGGTTTTCTGTTACATTGATGAAATGCATTCATGTTCTTTAAACTTATTTCGAAAGCGACCTATGTGTTTAAGCTTCCTTTAACAACCTAAATATTACGCGTCACGTTTCAACTACATGCATACACCTACCCAATGCACATAAAACTTACGCAATCAATAATTAGATACAACCCGTGTGCAACGCACGGGTCTCTGAATGCCTCGTTTATACTAGGAAAGAGTTTTAACTTTTAATATCTTTTTTTTAATATAAATATATAAAATATATGTCTTTTATATAATAAAAGAATTACATCATTTCAGAGTTTTCTATTAAATTGAATCTTACGCGAAAAAAAATTGGACCAATCAAAACGCTTGATTTTGCCACGTAGGCAAAATCGTGCAATCTGATTGGTCAATAAAAAGTCAAAATTAAATCAATTTGATCAAAATTGAAATTTTTTTATGGAGAAATATAATGAAGAAAAAAACACATAAAAATATGTGTCAAATTTGTGAAAAAATATTTTATACCTCATACTGTACCTCATTACCCTTCTCGGATTGACAAGGTACTTCATCATCATCTTTTGAATTTGTCTTGTCATAAGCCTTTTCCCTGCAATAAGAAGATTGCCCATTACAGTTAGTTCTTGTTGAACCTCTTGCGTGTAGAAACTAAAGAGACAATGCAAAACTTTTATTGAATTGATTAACTAAGACAATACAACGGGTATTTATAAGACAAACAAAATGTAAAACCCTAAACAATAAATGGGCCTAAACAAGTAGGCCGAGCCAATAGGCTTTTACTATCTAACAAATGCAGGTAGACAGACAACAACAGAGAGATCCGAACAGAGATAGACGAAGAGCATATCACGCAGACATCAGCAAAGCATAGCACAGAATCACATAAATGCAGAGATGAACGACAGCAGACACAGATTCAGACAGCAGCAGACAACAACAGATTCAGACCGCACCGCAGACAGCAGACATAACCAACCAGACAATATCCGATGCAGAACCCGGCAAAATCAGACGAAACCAGGTGTAATCAGCATAACCGGGCAACCGGAACCATTCAATACCAATACTAATACCAATACCAATCGAACCCCGTGCAAATACTAAATACCGATTCTAAATACCCTGAATCATCAACCATCAAAACTAACAAAACGAACCGGGATTGATGTTTCATCAAATGAATAAAATAAAATCAAACCTAACACAACCCGATCTAAACTTCGAACTTCAATTAAACTAAATCTTTATTTAAAAAGCATCATTTAAAAAGGGACAGACAAAATTACAACTATATCCCAATCTAAATAAGAATCTATGAGACAACACTTGCCTGTTGAAGGCTTAGATGAGGGGAATTTGGTGGCACCCTTAGATGAGGAAATCAAACCAAATTTGGTGGCACCTTCGACGAGGCCGGAAATCAATTGACTATCAAGTATTAATAATCCAATAAGAATTAGCGTTAACCTTGTGATAATCAATAGTATTTACAAGACTGCACATATAACAACATCAAACTCAACCATATAGCAACAATCCAGTAAACTTAACTCGGTCGACAAATGACGCAAAATAAAACGACAATAATACACTCTTAGCGCAAACCATCGAACACCAAATCATTATCGAATAACAAGAGCACATTTTTAACTAAAATTTGTGCAATATAACTTAACAGCAAAACCCATCAAAGTATCAAAAAGGATGTTGAAACATGAAAAAATGGACTATTTCTGAAAATTGTAATAGACTCATGAATCAAGTTAAAGAAATGTGGGTTACCTTTGCATATCGTAGATATATAAAGCTTTTTAAGCGTTTGTTGTTGCTGCAATTCTACTACATTAGCTACAATCTTCTCAGAACCTTCGAGTCGACCAACAAAGTGTTTGATAACAGCCTATCATATACACGAGAATACATAAGTAAATGAAAAAGATCAGCAATCAAGAAGTCAAAAACCAACCTAAAATATAAAACCACAATTTACATGTTGGAATTATAATAAGATGTGGCAGCATTGAAGTAGTTTCAAAAGTGACAAAACGGCCAAATAATTTCAATATAAGAAGACGACCAATTTCGTGCAATAATATATAAACTCAATAATATATAAACCATGGGTAGAACATTTTCATGAAATAAATTTTATCGATCATTTCTTTTAGAAAGGAAAATTTAACCCACCATACACAATGTCATTTTACTTGAAATTTCAAATAAAGTGCCTCAACTTTATATTCAATTCTTAACTTCAAACACACAATAATTTCATACACAAGTTGCTAAAACCTTGACGATCACCACTTTCTAGCCAACTATTCTATATCATGTCTAATTCCTTCGTTTTACAACAAAAGCAAATCAAGACACTACTTCTTAAACCGAATGTTTACAAGTTGTTTATTCTATTTGCAGACATAAGCATACACGAAAAAAAACCTTAAATTTCGTAAGCAAAGAACTCGTATACTCAATGCCTTATTTATGAATTTTACCCAAAATCCTTCTAACAAGTAATAACAACAACAAACAACAACTACATCTGTAACACCCCCTTATTTGACATATAGCAGCGGAAGCTAAATTGGGGTATTACTTCATGAATCAACAGTCATAATCATAGAAAACGACTCAAAAGAGACGTTTTGAAAATTTTAGTTATCATTCATTATTATATTAGAGTTTTACAAACAGGAGGTCCCAAAATACATATGAAAACATAAAGTTTGAATGATAACAAGTTTAGACGTTCTCAAGTTCAAAGCAAATCCGTGCCATAGATTGCTCAATTACTTGAGATAAACATGCTAAAAAGTCAACACAAAGGTTGAGTGAAATTCATAGGTTTTAAGTTATAATAGTTGAATACAAGTTCAATAGTGGGTTTTGTTGTTATACACCCATGGTTTGTAATAATTGTAATTGCATTTACAATTATCATAGTATACAGTATTATTGCATTTAAACTCATGACACCAACACGTTAACATAAAATCACCGTAGTGACATTGGGGAGGAACCTAAGCCCTCATGAAAGGTTACTTGCCAAAGTTACCTATTATAATCAAATATAGTGCTATTGGTACCAAAAGTATAGGCACACCAACGGGAGTCATCACACCCCGATAGATCTATCCATAATATTCGTGTTTACTCGCAAGTGACTAATGGTTCATGATTAAGAAATATTGGTAATGCAGGCAAACTTAGGCAATAATATATCAGGATAGCATACAGTTGGAAAAACACTTGTATTCATGGTTTATAGCATGTATCTTCCTACGGAGTTTAGAAAAACATGTAAAAGTGGGACTATGAACTCACCTTATCAAGGTAGTTGATTGATTTGAAATTTAATTCAAATGAGAGTAAACAGCCTCGTCACGCAACCTGGGGGTAATATGTCAAGTCTTAGTTCGATTGTTGATATTACAAACTTTATTTCATAAAGTTTAACGGTTTTTGGTTTGATAACTTATGAAAATATCGTATCACTGTTTGGGCTATCATAATCAAGAGGTCATGTACTAACGTTTGAATAGCTAGGACACTTTAAATCGTAAATTCAGCAACTCGTCAAAACGTCTACTCAAATGAAACCCCTCACATGAAACTCCCTAGTAACGTGATACGTTATGGATTAAATGATAAGGTTTTATCTTTTTAAGTTTCTTCAAAAGCTGGCGGATGATAAATTATGTTAAATATATAACATAATTGATTTTATAGTATTTCGATCGACGAATGATAACGACAAATGTGTCGGGTTTTAATAAAATCGAGTCTTATAATATTTAAATTTATTTTTATAATTAATATAAAAATATTACATTTTTATACCTTTAAGAATGCAAAATGACAATATATACCCTTGGTTTATATATATTTACAAAGTTAGTCCTTTATATATAAAGTATATATAATTTAAATCTTTAACTTTGAAACATGGCAAGATAGGTCCTTATAGTTATAACTTTAGGAATATGGCAGAATTAACCCTTGTACTTGTTAATTCCCAAATAGTTATAATATATTCCCCTTGCATGGAAACGATTTACAAATCAAGTTCAAAAAGCCATGCAAGCTTATTTTAGGGTTCCAAATGATATTTGCAGGTTATAGCTTATGAGAATAAGCAAAAATAAGATGTTCTCACGTAACAAAAGTTTAGAAAAAGGATTCGTTAGCTAGAAAATCAAAACGGGTCGTTTTTAGGGTTTTAATCAAAAACGCATGGGTTTGAGGATTCAAGGCTTTAACAAGGGTTCATATAGGATCTTATAGACCTTATGATAGTTCTAAAACAATAACATGCTTGATCTAACGTGTATAAAACTTACAAATTTGAAAACGGGTTGAAATGGGTTATTTCTGTTTCGTATGCCTAGAAATGGGTTCAAAGCTTCGTTCTTCTTGGTTTTTGGCTTCTAGGGGCTTGATATCTTCCTTATGCTACTGCTAGTGTAAGTCTTGATCAAGGTTTTAAGGTAGAAATAAGTGTGGTGAATGATTTTTGAAGTGGTGTTGGGTTCAGCTATATATAGCCTTCGAAAAGATTTGGTGCCCAAGTTTTGGTGTTTGATTAGTGTCCTAGCTAGTTGAGGTGACTAAGGGAGGCTATATGGTGATTCTTATAAGCTAGGAAGATAGCTATGAAGGGTGGAGGGTGGTGGGAGGTCACAGCTAACCAAGGAGGTGATAAACCACCTTGGTGCCCAAGTTAGTGACGTGGTGATAATGGTGGAGTGAGGGAGGTGCTAGGGTGGTTGCTTAGTAAGTTCATGGTGATGCAAGGGAGGTGCTTGAGGTGCTTGTTTAAGGTTTAAGTGCGTTTGGTTTGTAGTTTTATGGTATTTCGTATAGATTAGGTTAGGATTAGGGTTTAGATTAGTGTTTAGGGTTAGGATTAGGGTTTAGAAATGACTTAGGGATTAGGTTTAAGGTTTAGGAATCATGCATTAAGTGCTTGTACTTTGTGTTAAAGTGGTGGTAAGGTTTAAACATGATTTAGGAGCTTAAATGACCTAATTTAGTTTTTAGGCATGATTAGCTTGTACATTATGCTTTAAAAGGTTATACTAGGGTTTAGGAGGGAAACTATATTCAAAGGTTGTGCTAGGGTATTTGTACATAAGCCTTGAATACTTGTACACGTGTTTCAACTTGAAATTAGGGTTTTTGGAATAAACGTTAACGTATAATGCTTGTTTTGATATAATGTTGGAAATAGTATGTTAGATTGATAGTATACTTGGTAAAATGATCTTTGAAACATAGACTTGACATATTAGAAGGTTTACATGATGTAAACATAGATATAATTGGCATTGGTAGTTGCGTGAGCTTGTTTACTTTTAGGAATGCAAGTTACGTTGCATAATGAGATAAAACAAAAATTTCCCTGTAAAAAGGTGGCATCTAATTTAATAGATGGAAATTACATTGCATCTAATTTAATAGATGTATATTACATTGATGAAAATATTGAGTTGTTATAGTCTCCCTCCCTTAAAAGAAATCTCGTCTCGAGATTTAGTTGGATGCAGGAGTGGTGTTTGAGAATAGGTGGGGATACTTAACACAAATTTGATCTTCACGTTCCCATGTAAATTATGGCCCTCTTTTAGAGTTCCATCTTACTTTGACTATAGGGATGCGACTTTGTCTTAATTGCTTGACTTCTCGATCCATGATTTCTACAGGTTCTTCCACGAAGTTGAGCTTATCATCAAGCTGAAGTTCTTTCATTGGAATGACAAGGGATTCGTTAGATAGGCATTTCTTTAAATTAGAAACGTGGAAAGTACTGTGGACATTACTGAGCTCTTCAGGAAGCTCTAGTTTGTATGCCACTGGGCCAATTCGTTCAAGGATTTTGAATGGTCCAATGTACCGAGGGTTAAGCTTTCCTTGCTTTCCAAAACGAATGACACCTTTTCGAGGTGATACTTTCAACATAACACGATCTCCAACTTGAAATTCTAAAGGCTTCTGTCTTATATTGGCATAACTTCTTTGCTGGTCTCTTGCAGCTTGCAAGCGTTGTCGAATTTGCACTATCTTCTTGGTGGTTTCATGAATTATTTCTGGTCCTGTAAGTTGAACATCTCCAACTTCGGCCCAACAGACAGGTGATCTGCACTTTTGACCATAAAGTACCTCGAATGGTGCTACCTTAATATTGGAATGGTAACTGTTATTGTAGGAAAATTCTACCAATGGTAAGTGTCTTTCCCATCCTTTTCTAAAATCTATAACACAGGCTCGAAGCATATCTTTGAGTGTTTGGATGGTTCTTTCACTTTGTCCATCAGTTTCGGGATGATATGCCGTACTCATGTCTAATTGAGTACCCAAAGCACTTTGTAATGATTGCCAGAATCTGGATGTGAAAAGACTGTCACGATCTGAGATGATAAATATTGGCACGCCATGTCATGAGACTATTTCCTTTATGTATAATCTTGTAAGGGTTTCCATACTATCTGTAACATTCCGTACTTAAGGTCACTATTTACTCCGAGCTTTATTTCTATTTTTTATTTTAAGCAAAGTTATTAATTTTACGTTTACCCGATTTAGTAGAAATCCATTGTTATTCTCTCCCACTTCCACATAGGAATCTTTGGTTGTACCAGTAAGCCGGATGGCTTCTGACATTCAGCTTTAACTCTAGAGCATGTTAAACATTTGCCAACATATTCAGCGATGATTGCCTTCATGTTAGGCCACCAATAGAGTTTCTTTAGATCCTGATACATCTTGTCAGAACCTGGGTGAATGGAATACTTTAATTTATGAGATTCGTGCATGATCAAGTCCCTCAGATTACCAAAGATTGGTAACCAACTTTGATTCTTGATACATCGGGTTCCATCAGAATGTATGTCAAATGCTTTGTCCATTCCTCGTAAGTTCTCAGCTTTGATGTTTTCTTCTTTGATTGCCTCAGTTTGGGCTTTGAGGATTTGTGATGGTAACTACTCCTATGCTTACTGGAGATAGACTCCTATGCTAAGTGTCTTTGTTGTGTTTGTGCTAAGTGCTTCTTGCTTTCGAGCCCAAGCCTACGTTTGCTTAGTAAGGTTGCTTCTTTTTATATCTCCTCAAAAAAAGAAAGGCAAAAGCTTCCTTCCATGTCCATGCGATGATCCACCTCTCTCCTAGGTGGAAGTCTCTTCGTCTGGTGGCTACCAACTTTCAGAATGTCATATGTGATCAATGAAACTATCTACTAGGTTGCTATCCCAAGACGCCATTCGGCATCTTCTTAGCAGCAAGTCATGAGTCCCATCGGGGCGGGGGAGCTGGCAGCTCCCTGGTGCACTACTTGTCCGCTTCCCTGGGAGTATATTAGAATCATCCACGACTAAAGTGGTATCATCACCCTTTTGTTTATCTTTTGGGTGAAGAGTCATGACTAATGATCTAACTCGGAGTGGTTTGATTCGTTCCTTAAGGCATCTGCTACAACATTTGCCTTTCCAGGATGGTAGCGAATCTCACAATCATAATTTGCAAGCAATTTTAACCAACAGCGTTGTCTCATGTTCAATTCTTTCTGATCAAGAATATGCTAAATACTTTTATAATAAGTAAACACAATACACTTTGTGTCATACAGATAGTGTCTCCAAATTTTAAGAGCGAACACTACTGCTCCTAATTCGAGGTCGTGTGTGGTATAGTTTTCTTCATTAGGCTTAAGTTGTCGGGATGCATATGCAATAACTTTTTCTCTTTGCATTAACACTGCTCCCAGGCCTTGATGTGATGCATCACAGTAAACAACAAAATCGTCGTTTCCTTCTGGTAATGCTAAGATTGGAGCTTCACACAACTTTTGCTTTAGTAGTTGGAAAGCTGACTCTTGGTCTTCTCCCCAGATATACTTCTTGTTTTTCTGGGTTAATTCAGTCAAAGACTTTGCGATCTTCGAAAAATCTTTGATAAATCTCTGATAGTAGCCGGCGAGTCCTAAGAATTGGCGTACTTCTGTAGGTGTGGTAGGAGATGCCCAATTCTTAACTGCTTCAATCTTGGCGGGGTCAACGTGAATTCCTTGACTATCAATTACGTGCCCAAGAAACTGCACGATACTGATCCAGAAATCACATTTTGAGAACTTGGCATATAATTTCTCCTTTTTGAGTAATTCCAAGATTATTCTCAGGTGATTTGCATGTTCTTCTTTGTTACGAGAGTAGATGAGAATATCATCGATGAACACTATCACAAATTTATCCAAGTATGGTTTGCACACACGGTTCATGAGGTCCATGAACACAGCAGGCGCGTTAGTTAAACCAAATGGCATTACTTGAAATTCATAGTGTCCGTATCTCGTTCTGAAAGCAGTCTTGGGAATATCTTCGTCCCTTACTCTCAGTTGATGATAACCTGATCTTAAGTCAATCTTCGAGTAGACACTCGAACCTTGAAGTTGGTCGAATAAATCATTGATCCTGGGTAATGGGTAATGATTCTTTATGGTGAGTTTATTCAGCTCACGGTAATCGATACACATTCTGAAAAATAAGAAGAAAGATGGATCTCCTGGATATATACCTTTCGGTTTTTATACAGGATATGAGGCTTAGTCGTGTTTTACTTCGATCACCTCGGATGATCAAAGTTTCACCGTCGATTGGAATGTGGACGACTTTCTTGTCACAGAGAATTTTGGCATGATACTTGGATAACCAATCCATACCAATGACGACGTCGAAACTACCGAGTTTAATCGGCATAAGATCAATTTCGAAAGGTTGGTTTAACAAAATCAGAGTGCAACCCTGTATAACGGTATTAGTGCTTACTAGGTTTCCGTCAGCCATTTCGATATCGTAAAAGGTATCTATTGTAATGGGTGGGATATTTAGCATAGAGGCAAGAGATATGGATACGAAGCTTTTATCGGCTCCAGAATCAAATAATACTCTAGCTAGATGTTGGTTTAGAAGGAACGTACCCGTGACTACGTTCGGATCTTGGTGAGCGTTCTTGTCCCTCATCAAGTATGCTTTTCCATGGGCATTGTTGTTTGCTTTTGGGCACTGATATTTGTAATGCCCTTTCTCTCCACAGGCATGACAAGTTACTGACACTGGTTGCAGGTTGCTTCTAGTGGCTGGCCCTTTGCTTCTATAGTTCCTGGTCAGATGACCCACCTTCTGCAAGTCTGACACCTGACAGTGCAAGGTCCTGTATGATGTAGGGTACATCTTTTACACAAAGGAAGGTTTCTAGTATACCCTTTGTTTTTAGTTGGGGTGGCAACACAAGCCCTGAAGGTTTCTTGCCTTCTACTCTGTTGTTGTTGGTAATCATTGTTGCGGTTGTTATGGTTGTTCTGGTAGTTGTTGTTGTTGAAGGTTCTTCTATCATCAAACTTTCGTTTGTGATCATTGGTTCCTTGCACAGAATTGTGCTTTGTTACTTGATCCATTAACCTCTGGGTTATGGTAATGGCTTCCTCCAAGGTTTGAGGCTTTGAAGCAGTAACGATTCCTTTAATACTATGGGGTAGTCCCCCGATGAAAACTTTCAAAGCTGCGGCAACACTATCAGCAACTTTGTTGCACTGATTGACAGCCAGAGTCATGGCAGGTGCTGCGTTGTGATGTCCTCCTTGGGAGCCATTCTATAACATTTACACAAAATAATGTAATTCATTATCATACTATACTCTTTGATGGGATTCTTATTTTGTGTTTAGATACTTATTCAGTACAAGTTCTAACAAAGAAATACACATTCTTTGATATTGTAGGATATAACGGAAAATTCTGGAATGGATATTCTAACAAGCATCTAACTCATTAGGTTTCTCGGGGACTGGTTCATTTCTCAGTGGTTTTAGTATGATCCATAATGAGTTATCTAACTCTGCAAAGATAGACTCATCTGGAAGTCTTAGATTCCAAAAAAATTTTATGCTTTTTTCAAACGTCTTTTGATATTAAATCTATCCATGATACTTGGGTATAAAGATTTGAGAAAACCGGATGGCAAGAGAATCATAGTAATCCCGGATAAAGATATGAGTTATCACACTACAATATAGGATAGACAACCACGACATCGATATCATGAAACAGCGAGGTATAATGGGATCACCACTGTATTAAGTCATAAACAACTTGTCTACATAATTTACATAATCAAAATTTGACAAGTGTCATTATTTATGCCACACATCAGTGGTTTGGTTTCAGTGGTTTTGGATTCTCAACAAAAGCTGTATAAATGACAAAGATCTAGTGTAGTAGTCTTAGTGGTCCTTCACTTGTGGTTCTTTGAAGCTCATGGATTGTATCCAAAAAAAGACTCTTCATATCTGATGGGTGACGAACCTAGAATCTTTGATGTGATTAGTTCTATAGTAGAAATCCAATGTTTGAATGAATCTGTATTAGCAAAAAATAATCTTGTTGTTATATCTCATTTGCTTTCTCTGAAGTCCAGTAATCTGAGCACGAGCTTTTTGAAGTTCGGTATTTAGTTTGTCAAAATCTTGTTGTATGATTACTTGACCGTCAACATGACCCTAATCATTTCCTCAATGTAGGTTCAAGAGAAAGGAAGCTTCATCTTAATTGAATTCAATATATCAGATCGATTTGTTTACCTCATCATTATCGTTCCAAACTTATTTTATAAGAACTTTCTCTAATAATCAAATACTTGAGGTAGAGCAGATATAGAGAAGGATGTTAGGGAGAACGGGCTTGTTATTAGGTGGTAAATATCTCTTAGGAATAAGGAATTTTGAGGATTCAAACATTGGTGATTAGTAGGTAAACACTGGCAGATGGAGGCTCTAAAATAGTTTTGTGGAGAAAAAAACCCTAAAGAGCGAATTAAATATAATAGGCGGGGCGGCGCGAAAAAAAAAAATAAAAATGCGGGGGCAAGGGCGGCAGGGAACAGGAACTAAAATAATCACAAAATAAAATAATATAAATTCATAATCTCTACCACTCCCCCTCCACCTCCCTTTGTCAAATCTCCTTTCGGTACCACTCTCCACCACCCCACCCTTCCCTCCCCTTTTGGGCGGCGGGATTTTTTTTGCAGTAACCAAAAAAAATAAAAAATACCAACAAATTCAATACCAAACACCCAAAAATAACCTTCATAAACATCAATTTATAATCTGATCTCCATTATATAGGAGCTTGTGGTGGGACATAGGTGAATCCAATATTTGTAGCAATATTAGGCTTGCATAACTTTAATATACGAAGTCATCGTGGAAAGGATGTGAGATGTCTAGAGAGGTCCAAAAAGCTACTTAGTTAAATCATCTGAAGGGCCGGGAGTGGAGAGGTGTTTCCTGGTGAAGATGTGGGATGGGGAAATAGGTTCGGTGAAGCGGGGTATGTTAGGAGTAGTTATAGAGTGAGAAAAACCTCCTCAACATCGGAATCTAAGATGGGAACGATAGAGGGTAGATTAGTGGGTGTGTTTTTGAAGATATTTCTGAAAGACAAACCCAGTATAATATAACAATTAGGCTTATTTATGTAATAATAGTATAATAGAGTTAATGTATCATTTATAGAGAACTAGATTCGGGAAATGCATATGGCCGGGTGGACTTTCTTAGATAGAAAAAAGTTAGTTTTAGTTAAGGGTTTCAAACCTGTTCTTCTATATCTCGGCTCTTGATACCAATATTGTAACACCCGATTTTTGACATTTATAGCTGCACGGAGCTAATTTGGGGTATAATTCAATGGAATCATGTCACCACATAATAGAAAACGACTCAAAAGAGACATTTTTAAAAGATAAGTTATCATTCATTATTCATCAGAGTTTTTACAAACGGAGGTCCCAAAGTACATTTCAAACCATAAAGTTGAATGATAACAGGTTTGGACGTCCTCAAGTTCAATGCCACTCTGTGCCATAGTTTGCTCAATTACCTGAGATAAACATTCTAAAAGGGCCAACACAATGGTTAAGTGAAATTCACAGTGTTTGTAATGTAATAGTTGAATACAAGTTATTGAAAATGTAATACTTGCAACGAATACAATTATCATGGGAAAAACAATATTATATTATTGCACTAAGCTCATGACACTGAAGCCTTAAGTAAATGTTATTCATAAGTTGTTGCCCCGAGCGGGTGCTTTGCCAAACACCCGAAGTTACTCAAATGAAATACGTTCGTTTGACATGGTAGTGCGTTGTTACCTACCCGGACGGGGAAGTTCAGTCCCAATAGATCTATTCACGGCATTCACGCTTACTCAACTAGTACGTTCGGTTACAAGTAATTAACGGTTCATGATAGTGGGGACTTATGGCAAATAGAGGTACTTAGGCAATAATACATCAGGATAGCATACAGTTGAAAGCACTTGTATTCATGGTTTATAGCATGTATCTCCCCACGGAGTTTAGAAAATATGTAAAAGTGGGACTATGAACTCACCTTGATAAGATAGTTGATTGATTTGAAATTTAATTCAAATGAGAGTAAACGGCCTCGTCACGCAACCTGAGGTAATATGTCAAGTCTTAGTTTGATTGCAAACTTTAATTTATGAAATTTAACGGTCTGTTATCTTGTGAAAACATCGTATCACTGTTCGGGCTATCATAATCCAGAGGTCATGTAGTAAACGTTTGAGGAGCTAGGACACTTTTAATCGTAAATCCAACAACTCGTCAAAACGTCTACCCAAATGAAACCCCTCACATGAAACTCCCTAGTAACGTGATACGTTATAGATTAAATGATAAGATTTTATCATTTTAGGTTTCTTCAAAAGCTAGCGGATGATAAATTATGTTATATTTATAACATAATTGTTTTATAACGTTTCGATCGGCGAATGATAACGACAAATGTGTCGGGTTTAATAAAGTCGAGTCTTATAATATTTAAATATATTTTTATAATTTATAAAAACATTACATTTTATACTTTTAAGAATGCAAAATGACAATATATACCCTTGGTTTATATATATTTACAATGTTAATCCTTTTAATATAACTTTTAAAATCTTTAAACCCTTAACTTTAAAGAATGGTAAAACAAGACCTTGTGATTTAAACTTTAGGTTAATTACAATTTCAGCCCCTTTAGTTATAAGTTTTAAGAATTTACAATATATACCCCTTTGCATGAAAACATTTGCGAATTTAGTCTAAAAACCATAATATTGATATTTTTTATTTAGAAATAAATTTTGCAGGTTATAGCTTATTAGAATAAGCTAAAATAAGTTAAGTTTACGAGCTTATAGCTTATAAAAAGAGCTTGCGTACATGAAATACCAAAATGGGTACGTTTGGTTTAGGAAAACCAAACCGTATGGTTTTGTTGGTTCAAGGCTTGAACAAAGGACTTACACATGATCTAATAAAGCTAATGAAAGATCTAAAACGAAGCAAGAGCTTATAGAACAAATGGAATGACTTACAAACTTGAAAATGGGTCGTAATAAGGGTTTTGGGTTCGTACGCCTAGGAAATGGGTTTCAAGGATTCTTCTTCTTGATTCTTGGCTTCTAAGGGCTTGGTATCTTCTTATACTTCTGCTAGGGCTTGGCTTGGACTTGTTTAGAGCTTCATTTGAGTGTGTGTTTAGTTTTATAGATGAATTGAAGAGTATGTATGTATGCGTGTATATATAGTGGTAGAAAAGGAGTAATGGCCAAGTTTTCTTGAAGTAGGCACCAAGTAAACTTGGTGTGGTGGCCAAGGGCTGTCATAGGTGACTAAGGTGGGCTAATAAAGTAGCTATGCAAGTTGTAGGAGGTGTTATTGGTTCAAAAATCAAAGGAGGTAACAAGGAGAAGTTTTCTTGGTGCACAAGGG
The DNA here is from genome assembly GCA_026074375.1 of Tanacetum coccineum. NCBI lineage: Eukaryota > Viridiplantae > Streptophyta > Magnoliopsida > Asterales > Asteraceae > Tanacetum > Tanacetum coccineum. The sequence goes on along the minus strand of BQNB010035290.1, from coordinate 34,736 downwards.
TGGTGATGGAGGTGGTAGGGTGCTAGGTTGATGACAAGGTGTTGAAGGTGGTGGTGAGGTCATGGTGCTTGAGGTACTATCTTGCTTAGAATTAGGTTTAGAAGTAGTTTAGGGGTGGCGAGTTCATGACTGTTTTTGGACAGCCAACATCGGTCCTGGTAAAATGATTGTCATTTACAAACCGTAATTCCGATTAAGCTCAAACCAGTGAGCATGGTTAGATATTTGAGTCATCTACAACTTTTAGTTTTATATATTTAGGGGTCACTATACAAAAATTTAGAGATAACAGCCATTTACTACAGGTGTGCAGAATTTGCGCACTTTTGCCATTTCGGCTATAACTAATTCATCCGACATCAAATCGGGTCGAGTCAACTGGCAAAATGATCACAAGACATAGGGCTACAACCTAGTATTTTTACTTAATACCCAAAACCTACTGAGTTTTCTCAGATCCTATGTTTTATCAACGGATCATATTCTGAAAATTATGAACTAGTTTAAGGGTGTAACGGGTTTGCTAGGGTTTTCGGGTTTAGGTTTTAGGGTTAGTGTAGGACTAGTTAAGGTTAGGGTTTAAGGGAAAAGTGTGCATTGGAAGCTTGTAACATGTGCTTAAAAGGTGGTACGAAATTCCTAAAGAAATAAAGGGAAAATTCATTTGAATTCTATACATAGTCGAATTGTAGTTTGAGCTTTAGGGAGTTGTATCAAGGTTTAGGAGGGAATTAATATTCAAAAATTATGCATTGTACACTTGTACACATGCTTTGATAGTTTGTACATTTATTTTATATGTAAACATTACATATAATTAGGGTTTTGATATAAACGTTAATGTTTAATGCTTGTTTTGAAATAACGTTTTGAAAAATATGTTAAATAGATAACGTATTTGGTAAAAATGATATTAGAACATAGACTTGATATATTAGTATGTTTACTTGCTATAAACGTAGATATAGTTGGCATTGGTAGGTTGTGTGGGTTCGTTTACTTTGTTATGCAAGTTACGTTGCATAAAGAGTGGAATAAAGCAAAAATATTCTCGTGAAAATGGTTGTACTTAATTTAATAAGTAGATATTACATTGATGAAAATTGCATCTAATTTAATAGATGGATAATTACATTGATGAAAATTGTGGGTTGTTATAATAAGGCTAGTCGGAGTGGTGTAATACTCTCCACAAGAAGTACAACTCACCATGGTGAGTATTATGCCGAGTGTCATAAGTCACACGCGAGTGGGTGTGTATTCGGTGAGCCACTCACCGAATGTGAGTGGTAAAGAGTTCGGCCCCACATGTTTTATATTATTAAAAAATAATAATTTAAAAACCCTCATTTTTTACTTATAAATACCCACTACTTCACCCATTTTTATACACAACTTTAAAATATTATTATTCATTTTCTCACACAACATACAACTCTCTAAAATATCATTCATTTTCACACACACACACACACTATGGCTAACGAACCAAATGAGGTGCGAGATGCTATCATTAGGCCACTACGAAGCGAACAAGAAAAGGAGTACCAATTGGTTAACAATTTGTTGGGTGAGATGAATCGTTATATGCTCCAGAAGCTAGACGGCGTTGAGGAGAAAACGAGGGTGCGTTCGCTACCTCTCGACGAGCCGTTCAAAACTTTCAGTGTCCAAGCTCTGCGTTTGAGCTCGAAATCGGATACCCGTATCTCAAACATTTTGGAGGCCGCTAGAGAAAAAGTGCTTGCAAGCATAAATAAGAGAGAAGAACTCATCAATAATTACCGAGCAATCTAATAGCTTATTTTCTCGTAGCATTTCGCAGTTTGTTATGTATTTTAATTTTGTTGTTATGTAATGTTTTTTAATTTATGAATAAATGTTTTTAATTTAGTTTACGTTTTTATTAATTTCGTAGGTTTACATTTACGTTAATATTTGTGTTTTTGGTTTATGAATGAAATTAATTAAATAAAAAAATGATGTGTAAGGTGAGTGGGGTGGGTAAGGTGGGTTGTTATTAAGTGTGTTTGGTGAGTGGTAAAGTTAGATAGAGAAAGTTGATGTGACGCTGACGTGTCCGGTATACAACTACTCATGTAGCCTAAGTGGTGAGCATTTATTTTTTAAAGGATAAAGTATCATGTTAAACACTTTATATATAGTTTATATATACTTGTATAAGATTATTTTTTCTTATTATTTTTTGTTTTTACAAGGGCAGCTGGTTATTAATTACTACTTGTTGCACAAGCGACTTCCACAATATAACCAGTTACCACCCCGGCCATCAATTCAAAAGACCAATCTCACTCGATAACCCAGGCTCATCAAATGTTGCACGGAAACGCCTCTGGGATGCCGTCTCCCGTTCCGGAAACGTTTCGGAAACGGGAAGCGGCTGGAAACGTTTTTGAGAAAAGGGAAACGTTTCATGTGGAATGGAAACGGCGAGGGTTGAGAAAGAAACGGCTGGGAAACGTTTCTGGGCTTTTATTAACGTTTCTGGGCTGGTGTTGAGACATAAAGGCAGATCCGTTTGGAATACATTGGGCCAACAAACCCTTTTCTACTATACTTGCACACTTTTTCTCCCAAAGTCGAGTGTGTCTCACCACTCTGTCCCTGAGTCGATATCCTTGGTTCTCGATTCTAAAACACCCAGGTATCATCAAACTAATGATTTAATGAACTATGAATGTAAGAATATGATTATGTGTTGAGTAGTAAATTGTAATATACTAGTAATATGTATCTGTTTAATTAGTTGTGTTATAATGTTATTTATGGTTATGGACCTATGGAGTATGGACTATGGTTGTGATTTGTGAATCTGTCATTCTCGTGAATCTGTCATGTCCTTCTCGTGAATATGTGATAGTATGATTGTGTCATTTAAAGGTACTCATTTTTTTTCTTCTCAATTTAAGGTATCGATCTTTGTTTTTGTTGCAACGTTAGGCAATTAACAGGTTTTTCGGTTATATTTCTAACGATCGTTATTTTATTATTGCATCGTTAGTCCTTTATATACTATATTTATTTTCTAGATCTGACCCGTTCAAAACGACCCTCTATATCACATTTTCACGACTCGGGTTCTAAAGAGATTTTATGCGAAACGACGTTTCGGACAACTTTTTAGTTTTAACCGAGACCTGAATCTCAACAGAAAATGACCAAAATGCCCTTACGGGATTCTGCTGGAACTTATTATATTTTTAATAAAACGCAGAAATTTGACTTTCGGTTTTGACCCGCTATCATGCGATTTTAAAACTAACAAACCTCGCGGCAAAGTAAAATGTCATTCCGAACAACTTTCATGTTTCGCCGGAAGGCTATAACGGACTCGACAGTGCTCAAATCGGACGTTTTCAAATCTGCAAGCTTATTACTTTTTTATACACATATTTTTATACACGTTTTTACACACATTTTTATCCACGTTTTAAAAAAATGCATAAAAATGTGTCTGTAAAAACGTGTATAAAAATGTATGTATAAAATCGTGGATAAAAGCATGTAGAAAAACGTGTATAGAAATGTGTGTATAAAAACGTGTGTATAAAAATGTGCATAAAAATGTGTGTATAAAAACATGTATAAAACTATGTATCAAAACGTGTAAAAAATGTGTGTATAAAAACGTGTAAAAAATGTGTGTATAAAACGTGTATAAGTTTTAAAAATAAGTAGAAAATATTTTTTTTAACAAAATGGATGTTTCATAAAATGATGAGGCATATTCGGGTGGCCGTATCGACGAGTTGCTGGATTCGATTTTTGTTTTTAAAGTGTCCTAGCTCCTCCTAAGTTCACTTCACGACCTCTTAATTTATGATAGCCCGAACGATAGTATGATGGAGCTTTTATATTTATTCTATAGTGCTTAGTACATTTTACTTATACGACCTGTATTTAATTAGGTTGCTTTCGGACTCGTCCGTGACATGTTTTACCTATTCGATATTCATTTTCCGTCCATTTCCTAAGGTGAGTTCATAGTCTCGCATTTCAATCTTTTTAATGTTTTATAAACCCGCGAGGGGAATACATGCTCTTTTACAAACTCATATATTTTACTACAGTACAATTACCTTTCAATACTTTGTGAGTTCATAACCCCACCTTTTCTCTTTTAATGGTTTTCATAAACTGTTTTCGGGGTGAGAATACGTGCTCGTTTTACTACATAAACTTATTGATTTTTATACGTAAGCATTACCTGACTATTTTTACTAAATCTTGATTTGTTACTACATGATTTGAGATCGTTGAATACCTACCTTTGAAACCGTGAATTTTGAACAACATGATTGTTTTACTATGGACACAAGTGTTTTCTAAATTGTATGCTATCCAGATTACTGCCTGAATATTATTGCCTAAGTAGTCACTATATTGCCACTTAAGTCCCTACTTATCATGAACCGTTAATTGCTATTGTAGTAAGCGCGAGTGTTGTGGATAGATCTATCGGGACTGACAATCCCCACCTTTCCTTGGGTCACTAGTTTGATCAAGGTGCATTTAACATTTGGAGAAAATTCGTAGGATGTTTGGCAACATCTGTATTGAGAAAATTCGTAGGATGTTTTTGTAACATCTGTATCCGTGTTAGGGCACAAACCTCGAGTACTGGTTTGATTACAGTTTATTACGTTAAGCTTCGGGGTCATGAGCTTAGTGCAATAATATATACTTAGACTTGGTGAATTTGTTTCCCTTGTCTACCTTACTTGTTTTGGACTTCGGAATATGTACTTAGTCCACCATTACTTCGATCTTGTGGTCCACTTTTAAATACTTCTTGATTTACTGAATCACTACTTGGATTTCGGAAATAACACTTTTAAATGTTGTAACGCTACTTTTCTTCTGAAATATTTCTTAAATTATTTCAATACTGCTTTTTACTTAAACCTATGAATTCACCAACATTATTGTTGACGTTTTAGCATGTATTTTCAGGTTACTATTTTGCTAGTGGAGCATTGGGAGCATTCGAGTCGCGCGGATATATATATTTTTGAAGGCTTAATAACTTGAGTACTATTTGACAAACGTTTTGACAATGTTTTCTAATACATTATAAATGAAACCTGTTGCAACTCTGATCTTTTATTAAATAGAATATGACTTTATTTAAAACGTCCATTTTAAGGTCGTTTTCCGTGACTTGTGTTTTGTGCCCTGAAGTAGCACCCCAATGTTACCATTCCGCTGCGTTGTCCTGATTTTTGGGGGTGTTACAGATGGTATCAGAGCTGAAGTCATAGAGAACTAGGTCGTTTTCAAAACCTAGACTATGACCATGTTTTTCAAAATATAGAGTCTTTCCTTGTTTATCTGATATCCGCACGCGCTTGCTCCCAGGTAACTTATAAGCTCTCTTTTGCATCCCTACTACTATTACATGTATAATGAGTATTTAATACTAGACTATGATTTCGTTCTCTTACGAAGCAACGAACAAGATACAAAATGAAAGAAAAAGGCACATAACAAGCAAGACGAAGCAAAAGCAGCAACACGGAGTACAAAAAGCACAAAGCAATCAAACGAATACGGGAGCAGGCAAACACGACAAGCAAACATGCGACACAAAAAAGAGCAGGCGAACCAGGACAAAGAGACCCAAAAAGCTAACATAAACAAATAAAAACAATATAATACAAAATAAAAAATAAAATAAAATAAAAAACAAAAAACAATATAAATAAAAAATAAAAAATAATAAACAGAAAATTAATAAATAACAAATACAACAAATATAAAATATAAAATAAAATATAAAATAAAAACAAAATAAAATATACAAATAAAAAATAAATAATATATCATATATAAATATAACAAAGAAAATTAAAAAAACAAAGATATAAATATAAATATACACAACATAATAAAACAAAATAACAAAAGGAAAACGCAAACTCAGCACCCACCCCCAAATACTAAACACTAAAATTAATACAATCACCACCCAGAAGACAAAAAGACACTTAACAAACCCAAAAGCACGGCAAACAAGGCGAAAGAAGAAAAGGCCTAAAAGCTCCTATACAAAAAAGCATCACACCATCCGAGCAGGGGCCAAACAGGCGAAAACTACTCACTACTTCCAATAGCAAAACAAACAAAAAGAAAGGGGTGCAAGGAACAGACAAAAGGGCCACCAGAAGCACGCCAAATAAAAGGCACAAGCCACAAACGCAAGGCACAAAAAGCTCAGAGCGAGCATACGAACACAGAGGCAGGCAAAGCAAGAAAAGAGCCGACAAACACGGATAACAAATAATGAGGCATACAGAGAGCAAAAGAGCAAAAGCACATAGAGGCACAGAGAAGATAAAAAAACACTAAAGCGGGGCAAGCTATCTTACAGAGAGCTGAAGGCCCAACCAGCAGAGAGCAACAGCAAACGGGCAAGCAAACCAAGGCAGCACACAAGCTCCGAAACAAGCAAACAAAAAGGAAAGCAAGGAACACCACAAGGCCAAAGAAGACGAGGCAAAACAAAGGCAAACCAAACCCAACCAAACCCTCGAAGCCCTCCATCGAACCTCCTAATCTTATACTAGCCCACCTCTCTAACCTATCCGAGTACTTTTGATGAACATAAATATCAAAACAAGAAGTACTTTTGATGATAAACCATATACTGTATATATTTTTATTACATGGTTTTGATTCTTAACTGTCATACTAAGAACATTGACAAGGAAAGTTCAAATACCACAAAGTTCTAATATAATCTTTCATACATAGTTATATTCATAGCCCTTTAGTCCTACATAATGCAGTCATTGTTATAAGGTTCACCGATTAGTTATCGACAGCATAATCTATTAGCATGAAGTAGCATCTAAGCGAAGCTCTCCGTCAATCTGATTTGAGTTTCTGTATTGACAAGTAGCCTGTAAAGTCTCCATCCATCTGTAAGTATCTTTCAACCGTTTGATCACAATCCATCTCTAGTCAATTGATACGACCCGCTTTGGGTTGTATCGGATAGTAGCACCACTTTTATCGTGTGCTTGCTCCGTAAGAATATAGAGAAGGAGAAGAGTTAGATTTGCACTACTATAGCGTGTGCGAGCTCCGTAAGAAAGAAGAGAGAAGCTTAGAGATTTGCACCACTTAAGGTTTCACAATGTAATCAGTTTATCAATCAATCAAAGTTAAAGAACAAAATATCTCTCAATCTCTTCTAATTTCTGACGGAGCTACACACGCGCTTGAAGTGGTGCCCCCTATCCCAGATACAAACCCAACCGGGTCCGTACCAATTGCCCGGCTTGGGTTGTATCGGGATATGCACCACATTTAAGCGTGTGTTGGCCGTCGAGAAAATCAAGAAGATTGAGAGATATTTTGTTCTTTAACTTTGATTGATTGATTAATTGATTACATTGTGAAACCTTAAATACTAGTTATGTGATAACTCATAAAACCAAACACTTATCCTAACACAACTCGAATACATATCCTAAAACAATGACTTATCCTAAAACAATTAAAATAAGATAGTTATCCTTATGCCATCATGAACCACAGGCGTATCATTCCTCACTCCTTCAAAACCACCTTGCCCTCAAGGTGTTATCTTGAAAAGCACTCTTAATTCCAGGATCCCATAATCTTCTTTGAATTGCAGCCTCTAACTTTTTCTTCTTCAGCCTTCCGCTCCCTTGGACGTAACACAACACCCTTCTTCCGCCTTCCGTTGCCCCGCGACTCTTCTCGCGATATACCCCAAACGCTTCACCACCACCCATAACAACCTCTACCACACCAATATACTCATCAGCATTTAAGGACCCTTTAGCCTTAGGTGAAGCAAATTCACTCTGTAATGGTAGAATGACATCTATTTTCTTTTCAACGATGTGTTCTTTCTCTTCCTTCGCAATTATCTCAAAACGAGCCTCGGTGATACGAGCTTTGAAGAAGTCTTCTCCCAAAGTTGAAGGATTGGACCTCAAAAATTCATAAATTTCTAGGTTCGCAAAGCGTGTTTCCGCTGCGCAAGCCAATGAAAAAGCTTCGTCTAGAGTTTTGGGGTTTGACCTTAAGAGTAAACATTGTAGATCCAGTTTAAGTCCGGAGATATAAAACGATTTAAGTAAAGATTCAGGGATCGTTACTAGTTTTATAAACATCTCAAACTCCCGTTGATAATCTTCCACCGTGCCCATTTGCAAAAGCATAGATAGTGCGTATACCGCTTCCTGATCGCTGTCGTCCGATGCCATAAATAGTACCCCGACGAACAATAACTTGATTTTTTTCACTGATGAACAGTAGTGATGAATAGTGTCTGATGAACAGTATCGTGAATAGTGTCGCTAAATAGTAAAAAAAAATTGATTGGAACCCTAATCGGAAGCCCTCTCAACGAGAGCTCTCAATGAAAGCACCAATTGATACGACCCGGTTCGGGGTGGTATCGGGATAGGGCACCACTTTTAGCGTGTGCTTGCTCCGTTAGAAAAGAGAAGAGAAGTATGGATAGATTTGCACTACTATAGCATGTGCGAGCTCCGTAAGAATGAAGGGAGAAGGTTAGAGATTTATTTGACTAACTTGATTGATTACTTTTCATTAATGAAACAAAACCTTAAATACTAGTTATGTGATAACTCGCATAAACACAAGACTTATTCTAAACATAACAAATGGTTATCCTAAACATTTATCCTAAACAATTGATAACTATGATGGTTATCCCAACCCATCATGAAGTCCATGTGCTTATCCACAAGCATATCAGCTTCTATGTTATTGTTTTCTGTTGTTGCACTTTGGTCTTCTCCTAGTTCATTAGCTTTCGAAGTTTGTTTATTTGTGCTACCTATAAGTTCACCAAGAAACAACCCGTCAATCGTGTGAACTCAAATATGAGAAGTACTAGGTTCTCAGTTTAAAATAGAATGAGATTTTGTTTTCCATTACTATTATCTTCAATACCTGGTATATCTTTCTCAAGATTTTCATTACTTTTCAATGTCAATTTGTTGGTGATATTGGTCATGTTGACCACCATTTCCTTGAGCCCCGTCCACGAACTATCCATATGTTTTTTTCACAGTGGGATCTCCTTATAATCTTATTCTCTTGCTCTTGTTGAATTGTATTGTTTCTAACCTGTAGGATTCGACAGCCTACAACCTGGTTACTAGTGCGGAATAAATCTGATCTTGAAGACGAACACAACCCAGCAGATTATGTATGACAGAAAAAGAAAAGATGCACAAGAATATAACCCTCAATATTACATGTTTATTGAGTAAGGAAAGAATGAAGTACAAAACCCCTCCCCCTCACCTCCTTTTATAGAGATGAGGGGGAGAACAAACAGGTTGGAAGAATGAAGTACAAAACCCCTCCCCCCTCACCTCCTTTTATAGAGATGAGGGGGAGGATGGGCTTGGGCCGTAAAGAAACCCAACAACCCTAATATGGCTATAATTAGAGCTAACTTTACACTAAACCCCCTAACCTATTGACTAAAGTGAATACTATATCTAACAATTTCCACCTTAGTATCACTATTAGTCAATACCGATACGCAACAACTTTGACCTGTGCTGGAACCTCGGACCGGGAACAGCCTTTTACCAAGGCACCAGTAGCAATACCTGCTACTAACCTTAGCTCATATCCTGACTCTGTCAAGAGTCCCTTTAGCCATATTTCCTTCTTCCAAGCCTCAGTAAACGTCATATATCCCGCTTCAGTTGTTGACAAAGCCTCCATGTGCTGCAAATTAGCTTTCAAGCTTCCTGCACATCCCAGTATCATCAACCCGTACCCTGTGATTTATCTACCCATGACAGTGATCGATCTTCCCATGGCGTAGTCAAAATCCACAAAAACATGTACGTCTGTCTGTAATCCACAATCAAACTTATCCAACGTACCCACATCTGCAGATGCTATGTCAAGTCCCTCGTGTAGACCATCTATACTACCTGGCTTCCACACGCATATATACATACCCACTTAGCCATTCTTTTCCACATCACATCCACATGATAGACTACCCTCCAACGACAGTATGAAGTGTCCCTCCAACAAAGTCTATACCAACTTCCCGTTGTAAAACCTGGATTGTGACACCCTCAGAGTATTACCACTCTGATCCCTGACGATCTTCATACTAAGTGCATTTCCCTTTGCTTTACCCAGCAAACCCTTAGTAGCCCAGATCTCAGCCTTGCATCCGCAAGAAAAAACCACATCATCTATATAGAGAAATAGATGTATGAACATACCTGGTGTATACTCCCAGTAATAGCCATCGCTGTCATCACTGCATTTCCTGCAATCGTTGCTGAGCACATACGCATCTGACTGAGCATCCATATCATCTTTCAATCCATCCTTCTACATAAATTACCTCACAAGCAACTGTATTATTGAAATTCAATAAACTCAATAGTTGCAAAAATCTTATCTACTCGCAGCAACTGCAAAAAGCACCTCATTACTGTCTTCTCTATACTGAATAGTCCCCATGTTGATTGAGTGCTTCCTATCCACGTGGTTTGAATGATAGTATATTAAATCCTGAGTTTGTACTTCCTGTGAACCAACTACATGATCGACATTCTTCTGAGGTTCCACCTCAAATGTATGATCCTCATGTGGTTCCACCTCAAACTCAACTCCTTGCAACACCTGCATTGAACCCATACCTACACCAGAACCAATGAAAGTTTTCTTATATTCCCCACTTTCATTGAAACCCATATTCTAGTAAAGCACTACCTTTGAAGTAACGTCATCTAACCTCCAAAGCTTATTACCCACTATACATTTGTGGTATCCCAGAAATATGCACTTGACCTTAACCGGTTCAAGCATCCCTTGCTTAATACTATTAAGCCAACCAAAAAACCCTAACATATCTACAGGTGTCTTAAAACCAATCGCTGATGATGATGATCTATTCACTAGATATGTAGACATGGTTGTATCCTCTGCCCAAAAAACCTTGGACAGACCAGACTGAATCAGAAAACAACGTACCTTAGCAAAGAGTGTCACGTTTGTCTCATTAACCAACCTATTTTGCTGTTGTATCCCTGCAACACCTAAATGTTTGGCGACATCACTCTTATACATTGTTGTATAGACCTCTGATCAAAACAACAATCACAAAACGATACCCGTCTTGAGTCTTCCCCACAGTCTAATATTCCTTTTCTTTCTCCTTTACTAAACAGTTCGTGTTTGTCTTCTCTTAAGGTTGCTTGTCCTCCAACCTTCTTTGAGCCACTGCAATATCATCGTTACTAACCTGAAAAACCTCAGCTTCACGATCTCCTTGAGCTCCCCGCAGTTCCACCTCAAACCAAACACGTTTTTCATCATGTACTCCATGGACTCCTGTTTCAACACCAGGACCAAGTTTGTTGAACCCAACTTGTTTTAAACCTCTATGCTTTTGTACAATATTCCCCATCAAGCTTTTCAATGTTTAACCTAGTATTCATACTAGCCATTCTTTTAACCCTTTGCTAACTGCTTAACCTTTTAAGAATTTACCTACACAAAACACGATCTAACAAAGTAACCCGTTTGTAAAAACTCTTGCTTTATCGATATAACCCTAAGAATAAACCTACTTAGAAATCGATTAAACCAAGGAACCTTCAAAAACAAAACCCTTTCTTACTCAAATATCGATTGAACCACGGGCATAAAACTGTCTTACAAATTGACAACCCTTGAATCAAGAAAGTATCCTACGCTTTTTGAAGTAACCCTTGTCGTACTTTATTTATGCAAAACAATTTCTTGTAACCTAAGAAACCTTGCAACCTCGACAAGTCTTGGACTTATTCTCCGGCTTTTATGTTTATTCGAAACCCTGTGATAAAACCTCACAACACCGAATCAAACAAAGTACCTTGTGCGTAACTCCAATAATAAAAAAATTATTATTATTATTTGAAAACTAACCTCCCTTAAGTCTTCTACACCTTGTCGCAATCCCGGACACACGAAGAACTCAAGAAACCCTTTACTGTCGATATCCACCTGCGGCAACCTTGTCGTTTAAAAAACCTCAATACCAAGACTTTGTTGTCGAGAGCCTGGTAGCCCAAACAGAATAGAACCCTCATGTTCCTTCCAGAAAAACCGAACAACAAAGACCTCTTCTTAATCAATCCTAGTTAACCAAAGAACCCGCGAACCTAGCTCTGATACCACTTGTAGGATTCGACACCCTACAACCTGGTTACTAGTGCAAAATAAATCTGATCTTAAAGACGAACACAATCCATCAAATTATGTATGACAGAAAAATAAAAAGATGCACAATTATATAACCTTTAATATTACATGTTTATTGAGTAAGGAAATAATAAAGTACAAAATCCCCCTCCCCCTCAACCTTCTTTAATAGAGATGAGAGAGGAGAACAAACAGTTGGAAGATATGAAAGTATAAAACCCCTCCCCTCTCACATCTCTGGTATAGAGATAGAGGTGGAGGATGGCTTGGGCCGTAAAGAAACCCAACAACCCTAATATGGCTATAATTAGAGCTAACTTTACACTAAACCCCCTAACCTATTGACTAAAGTGAATACTATATCTAACATAACCAGTTTTAAACATTCCATTTCTGCTGAAGTGCACGTTGTGGGAACGGCCAAAAGTTGTCGATTTTTTTTCTCTCCTCGTAATGTTCAATAGCAAATCTCTCCTCCCTCGTAGAAACCATTTATTCTCATATTTATGACATTCTAGACTCAATTTTCTTATGTAGATCTTGTGTGAAATGTTAGCATTCTTCTTAAAAAAAGTAAATGGCAATCCTAATAAATTTACAAAAATAAGTACACAAATCCTTTTGAACTTTTTCTTTTATTTACATCCACACATTAAAATACATATGATTGTGTGGATTTTTTTTGTAAAACTTGTGTGGTATGTATTTTATTTTGTAAAACTTGTGTGGATATAACTTAACTTTTTATTAGTTAAAAGTTTAGCTTCCATATTTTAAAGCGTTTTGGTGATAACTTTTCCAAATATACTGATTTGGTACGTGAATTCTGAAAAAATTGTGTTAATGTAATGAATTTTCGTAAGTGTTCCGCTATGTACATTATGATGACATACTATGTTATAAATAGTGTCATATGTTAGACTTTTAGGTATGACACGTTATCAAAATATGCAAATTCAAACACTTATGAAAATGAATTACATTTGCACAATTTTTTACAAAGTTCACCTACCAAATCTATACATCTAAAAAAAGCAAGGTTATAAATAGCGTGAGGCAGGCGTGGTGACATAGCCAAGCCTCAAGTTTAGCGTGAGACTTTGCGTCATGGCGTTTTTAAGGCGTGACTCAAGGCAGCAAAAAATATTTATAGAGTGGTCAATATTAGTTAGCTACTAGGCTTAAAATTGAGTTATGGAGTTACTAAGCCCGAATCCCATACAGCCCAAATCATAAAGGGTAAAAGTCGAAAAATACCCACGAACTTTCAAAAATGTCCCGACATGACCAACGAACTAAATTTCGTCCTTACTAGACCAACGAACTTTCAAATATTGTTTATTCGATATCATCCATATCATAAATTTTTACCGACACGTGGCAGTTATCTCCTACGTGGCAACCACCAAGGTTTTTTTTTATAAATTAATTAAACGCATATGAATGCCGGATTGGATTTCCATTAAAAAAAGTGAATACACATCTTCATTAAAAAAGTCAAGATCCAAATCTCCAGTCCCACACTCGCCTCCTTACTCCATCGTTTCACCACCTCCTCCGGCGACATCGATGGCCTTTTATTCGGCCACGTCATCACCACCACTCCTTTAACCCTCTCCGACACCACCATCACCAACCCAACCACCACCATCAACATCACCTCCTTCTTCTCATCTCCTTCCACCACCACTTTGTACGCCCCTTCAGGCCACCTCCAAAAACCCACCCTTACCACCAACCAACCACCCCTCATTGGTTGGTTCTCCAGTCGCCGCAAAACCCATCTTTGCGAACCTTCCATGAAAGAACCAATGTCACCTCAAATCTTGCTAAAGTATGTCCAAAATCATCAAGAATTTTAAAATTTGTGGTTTCCATTCTTGTTGAGTAATACTCGAATATCATTCAAATCCCTTTGAAAAGAAAGAACGTTTTGGCTGCCTTGTATATCAGATCGTTGGCTGCTTGTGGTTCCATTCTTGTATATCATGTTTGAAGAAGAAGGGCTACCGGGGGAGCATTTTTTTGATGTTTTTGAACTTTTTCCTTTGTAAAAATGATAACTTTATAACATGATCAAAGGTTGTTATTTGATGTCAATCAATGTTCTGTGTTTCTTCTGGAAAGATATTTTGGGAGGTTTTTGTTAGCTTAGTGATATGGGTTTCCTCTAAAATTGGAACTTGATGTTTAAAGAACCATTTTCTTGAAGAAATTTTGATTTATAATGGATAGGGATGATGACGTGGATAAAGTATATCATATTTGGCATTAAAATAAATAAATAATAAATGACGTGGATAACTAGCCGGTCATATTGGTGACATTGTCACATAACAAACAAGTACGTTGGTCTAGAGAGGACGAAAAATAGTTCGTTGGTCAAGTCGGGACAAATTGAAAAGTTTGTTGGTATTTTATGACTTTTACCCAATCATAAATACTTGTAAATAAGTCCAAGTCCAATAAATCTCTTAAAAGCTTCAAAAAAAGGCATCACGCCTTGCGCTATAGCGTGTTTTATCGCGCTTTATTGCACGCCACGCCTAGAGACTAAGCATTGGCATGTTTCGTAACATGGAGGCTACGGCTCGCGCTATGACACCGTTATAACACCGCTATAGCGCGCCTTTTAGAAATCTGAAAAAAAAGTTAGTTGTTCTACCACAAAACCTTATTTTAACAATCCCAAACACCCCCATAAGACAACCGCCACTCAACAGGAGTTCATCACAACAATCAAATCAAATCCAACACAAATATGTCATCATCATCATCGTACAACCACCAAGACTTCATAAAAAAGCACTTAATCCCATCAATAACCAAAAACAAAACATGCTCCATATGTCTAAACAACAACATATCAAACCCATCTCTAATACCCTCTTGTTTACACGCTTATTGCACTGATTGTATTCTTAAATGGAGTGAGTTTAAGAGGGAATGTCCCCTTTGTAAAGCTAAGTTTACTTCATTGTTTGTTGACATTGATGTTGAGTCTGTTACTTATCGGCACTTCATTGTCGAAATGATTTTAAGGGCCGACTATAAATGTGGTGGGTCAGGTTTAAGAACAAGACTCAATAGAAGGGGACATAACTTTTATGTATTAAGTATTACTTATTATGGTGTTTGAGGATTGCTTATTTTTAACGTGCTTAGGGGTGTTTGGTTTCGGCTTATATGTGGGCTTTTGAGCTTATTTGATTTCGGCTTATATAACATAAGCCCCAATTTTCTGGCTTATTTTGAGACTTGTGGGCTTATATAAGTTTATCATATCATATTTGTGAATTGTGATAATCACTAGGTATCGGAAATGGTAGACCGCGTACATCTGACTTGAAAAACTAGAATTACTTTTTTGCTGAATACCAATTATAAGTTGATCCAATAGAAAAAAGTTATTTTTTATACTCGTGGATCTTATTGCATTCTTTTACAAGCGAGAAATGATTTGGGTACCTAAATTTTATGTCTAGTTATGTGCCTAAAGGCTAAAACTATGTGTCATTAGCTTATTGGTTTCTGCTCAATTGCGTACCTTTGTTACAACTAATGAAATAGTGACAACGAGATTTAAGCATAGAATTAGGCATGAGTTTAGTCCTTGTGATGATCACTATTTCATGAAGTGTTTATTTATAAAAAGAAGCATTAGCTGGAAAAAATAAGTAATCACATCGTCTAGATTAGTATTGTTGGGTATATTAATAATATTTTAGTCTTACTATTAGTAAAAATTTTTTGCATTCTTAATAGTTTATCAAGGTACATTGCCTATAATTGTCAAAGTGTGTGATAATTATAATATACCTTGATAACTATGAGAGAAAATAAAATGGATTTTTTGAAGGTTTTGTCCAGTTGAGGTTACCCAGGGATTGGAAGGGGCGAGTCGATGACTCAGCTGACCGAAATGTGTCCTAGTCCGTCCCGAGCCCCGAAGATGTTTACCTAGTGATGTTTGACCTCTTGTGAGGACATTTGACCATTAAGCCGTGATGGTTGATAGCTATTAGAAAATGCAACAAAATTTAATTTTTATCTGTCCAAAATATATCCTAGTGTTATATAGTGGAAGGGTTAGTATACTGTCTATGTATCCATTTAAAAGACATGCTTCTTGGTTGTATATTTTAGTTTTACCCGGTGAATGTATGCAGATAATTCCATTTTTATCTTGTTGTTTTTACTTTTAGGGCTATTGGGATATCAAGACAAGAACTAAATGCCGTTAACAGAAGAACAAGGCCATTACCAAGGCAGAGGTCACTAGGGGAGACCGATGTTCTGCAGTGGCGTGCAAGGTATAGCATGTAAATATGTACAACATTGATTGATTTAGTTGCTTTGAAATTTGTTTGATGATGTGAATTTATGAATATATACTCGCAGCATATATGAGCAGAACATGCGTGCTGTACCTTGTCCTAGCAGAAGGCCTGTTGAGCAGGTATATAACTTGCACAATATTCATCATTTCCACTTGTTAAAAAACAAGCGATAATTAAACTTTTTTAAGGATAAATTGTAGATTGTATGTATTTAGATTTGGGCTTTTCTGAAGTAGACGATCCATCAATCTGGATATAATTATATTACTGTTATTGATGTTAAAATTTAAAAATGTACTATATATGTAGGCTTCTCTAGATTCTGATATCTTCTTCAAGTTAACGACTATCATTTGCCGCAAAATCATGCTTATACTATCTTAATACTTTTAGGATTCAATGGGAAGAAACTGTTACAAGGAAAGATTACTACAAAGAATAGAACCATGGATACACAGGGAACTACATGCTGTTCTTGGTGATCCGAACCCAGGTGTACTTGTCCATTTGGTGACCTCACTCTTTTTCTTGAGCCTTGAAGAAGGTACTTCAAGACCTAGTGGTGAAAAGATCAACTATCTTGAACGTTTGCATCCTTTTCTGTCCGAACGGACTATTACATTCTGGCATGAACTCAGGTAGGTTATCTCCATCTGTCACAAATTTATACTTTCACTAAATTATGAAAAAGTTATATTAATTCATCAATCATCACAAGCATTCCAAGATGGGTCAATGCAGTTAGCTTCTTTAATCTGTAACGGGTCAAACGTAAAAAGAGTTCAGCGTAAAGGGAAACGGGTCGAATGTTTTCCAAAATGTAATTTCAGTATGTAGAACCACATTAATCATCTTGAAGAAAAATTGAGAATGTTCAAATTTAGTATAGTTTTTGTAGTCTATACACAAATAAAAAAGTGCTTTCTTTAGACGTTTTGTATGATTACATCTATATTCTTCTAACCACTATATAATTTTCTCCACAGATGTTTTGCAGAAAGCACATTGAACATGGAAACGTATGACACGGTTGTTGAATATGTAAAATGGTGAAATCGACTATCCCCGTGCTCATCTAAGCTAATGAACTGAAAAGGCTGAGGTAATTTCGAGATCAACTCAGAAGCTGCTGTGAATCTGGAAGATGACATCTCCGATTCAAGGATGAAAAAGGGCTCAACCAGTTGAAATTGCTAATTGTGTGCGAGAGTCAGGTTTGAGTATTTGCATCGGAGTGAATGGAGTTGAGACTGGGTTGAAAAGAATCTTTAAGATTTTAATGGGTTGATAATGGGTTTCGCATTGGAAATCAGCGCGTACTGCAATGGTAGGAAGGACATAGTACATGGGGACACGGATTCAATTAGAGTACCTGCATAACTAGCAGCCGTTTCTGCAGTTTTTTGTGATCTGTGATGTGTAAGAAAGAAAACAGATGAAAGGAATAGATGCGTACACGAGGGATGTCAATTCATTCACATCTTCTATTAAAGGGGAAGGGTAGGATATTCATTCATACTTGACTATGTATATGTGTATTAATGTATGAATTCGATTGGTGTAAGTTTATTCACTGCGTGTCTTCTAATGCAAAGTTCCACAATGTTACCTTTTTTGGTCATTTGAAAGAATTCAAAGATGTTAACCAACTCTTTTGCTATGATTTCTTATTTTCCTTTTCTCTCAAGCATGGAAGCATGGTATCTTGAGTAAAATAAAAGCTGCGTCTTTTTCTTTTACGCAAAAACTGTTGCATCCAAAGTGAATGTCCGTCAGCTGGTTGAAATCAAGTGATGGCATATGATTCATCTAGGGCACTGAAACACAAGAATCTGAACAGATGCGCAAGTTTGCACATCAGATACGTAATACACTTTAATAATCAAAAAATTTAAACACTACAGGTTATCGTCTACCTTTACATAGAAGAATATAAAAGAACAATAAAGCTGCTCAAACTCGCAAAATTTTATCCTAACGAGTTTACAAGTTATGATTTGCTTCAGCTGCTCAAACTCGCAAAATTTTATCCTAACGAGTTTACAAGTTATGATTTGCTTCAGCTCAGAGATCAACTCGACAACTACATTTCTGATATGAAAAAAGATAAAAGATTGTGGAGGTGAAAAAGCATGAAGTGTTTAATCTCGTCTATTTAGTTACCTGTTGCTGAATGTTACCATGTGCTCTCAATAGCTTTTCAATCCCATTTGAACCTGTAAACAACAATACTAGTTCATGATTCAACTTTTTCTTACAAACGCAATTACACCATACGCCTAATTCAGCGGAACCTCGCTAGCCTTTGACCCTTACAAAAATAAACATTTCATCATTTCAAGACCAAAGTAGCATAAATACACATATAATAGCTCAATGCGAATGATCGTTAATCCTATTTCATTTGGCTCAGTTCCCAAATTTGCTACAAGTTGTTTGTGTTGCTTTCCAATGACCAGACACTTTAACTTTTTGTGGTAAAGATCCTTTTAACAAATTCAATATTTTCTCTTTAGATTTTGCTTCCTTGTTCCCACTATATAGAGCACAACAATCAAAACGTATCTTCATCACTTCGGCAACACACATATCGCTGTCTTTCCTTATATTAGGACCTTTTAATAGCTGTGCTAACTGCAATCAGCAGCTTCAAACATTACTATTTTCTCCTAACCCATGAGTCACCAACACTGTTAAAGTCTCGCCACATCCAGTTAGGACCTTCTGGCTTGATCTGTTCATAAAGATTGGCCTGCCTTCAGTAGCATTTCAGTCTCTACAGTAGCATTCAAGATTCAATTCTTCCCACAAGTGCAATTACACCAACGTAGCTCAGTGGTACTTCCTTTGACCCATGATTCACAACTTTGCTAACTTTTGACCCTTACGAAAATACACTTTCATCGTTCCAGGTCCAAACTAACAACTACACATAAATAGTACTCGTAGCTCAGTTAGTAAAGTACTTGAGCTGAAAGTAAATCTCAAATTGGCGCTCAATGTGACTACATAATACAATTTCAAACATCCTTAGATATGATGCCATAATGCTAAATTTGATCTACATATACCTTGTTTTGCAAGACCATCAGATTCTTTTTCTGGCCTTTAAAAACTCCTTTCACTTTCTCTCTCACTAACATCATCCCCCAGCTCCTAATGTATATATGTTCGCTTATTACTAATTGCCATCGCCTCACTCACTTTCAATTCCACCACCAACAGACACGCAATTATCATTCCATTGGTTTAGAGAAACACTTAACACGCCACTCATTGCTCACAATGTATTGGCTCTAAACATTCCAGATTGCACCAACTACTTTAAACTAAAGACCAAGCACCTCCATTGTTTTCCTTTCTTTTTTGGAAAGCATGTTCTATATTGATAATATAACCATATTGTTGCTGCACCAAATACGATTAACTGGTATACTGATTAACAAGCTTAAATCACTTCATAGTTCTAGACAAGTAAAAAAATATATGCAAGCCAGCACCAGAAACTAAATACCATCTCAACCCAAAACAAATAAGAAACCACTGAGTATGATTCAAATCACTTTATAGTTCCAAACAACTATATAAAGGCAACCCAAACAACACCGAAGACTAAAATATCATCTCACAATAACACCAATAACATATCATTATAGATTTAAGATACTAAATCAGCACTAAATTCAAAGTTTTCATTCAATACAATAGCATAATAACATCAATAAGTCCATAGCCAAACACTACCATTACAGATGATAAAATCTAAGCCCTCTCTCCCCTAATCCTCCTTGCCAACTGCATATCTTTGGGCATGATGGTAACTCTCTTGGCATGAATGGCACAAATATTAGTATCCTCAAACACCCCAACCAAATACGCCTCACTCGCCTCTTGCAAAGCAGACACCGCACTACTCTGAAACCTCAAATCCGTCTTAAAATCCTGCGCGATTTCCCTCACGAGCCTCTGAAATGGGAGCTTCCTTATCAAAAGCTCAGTGCTCTTTTGATACTTACGAATCTCTCGCAAAGCTACGGTTCCTGGCCTGAATCTGTGTGGCTTCTTAACGCCTCCAGTTGCTGGAGCAGATTTTCGAGCAGCTTTAGTTGCTAGCTGTTTGCGAGGGGCCTTTCCACCGGTTGATTTGCGAGCTGTTTGCTTCGTGCGTGCCATTTGATTGACTGTGTGTTTTTTTAGTGTGTGAAATATGTGTGTGTGTGGGTGTTTTGTGATTGATGGTTTGTTAGGGTTTATATAAAGGGATTTTGGGGGGTAAATTTGGCTGTAAAATGTGAAATTTTCAAATGACTTTTTGGGCTTTTTATAAAATTTTTGGTGGAGTGAGAGGATGGGATCCGTGTGATGGGCGATGGGGTGTGAGGATCCATATTTTAAGAAGTTTTAAAGCCGTTCGATGGATGTTTTCTTATTTATTCTTAAATTAGTTTGAGTTTTGTCTTTGTCAAGTAGTTTTTTTATTTTTTTTTATTTTATTTAATTTAAAACGTGACTTTTTAAAATATACACATCTTGGTACACGTTTATTTTATTACCCACACACATAAGTCCATCCACAAAACTTCAAATTTGTAACTTTATAGTATATATCTTTGGCTGATACCGGTTAACCTTTAAAAATGACCGACACGTCAGCAATTATTTAATTTTCTTATTTTTTTAGGATGACTTGGATTTTCCAACGTGTATATTTTGCCTAGTTGGATAAACTGACCCGATTATATAAGTTGTTGACTATGTAAAATCCACTAATACAAAAGGCCTTTTAACGAAATAATCCTTACTCATCACACCAAGAGCACCAACACTGAAGATCCCAGCTATATGCAACCAACATATTATCTCAAATCTCATCTTGGTGATATAATCTGCCAACCAATCGTCATCACACCACCATCTCTGCCAACCAACCGTCATCCCACCACTATATTCGATGACCAATGTGGAAACTAGAAGGAGGGTTGAATAGTTTACACGTTTGTTTTATGGTTTAAAAGTTTACTTTTAAAAATGTATAGATCCGATTATAATGTTCAATGCAAATCACAAAATGAGCCATCAATAACTATCTAACGAAAACTATATAACAACAATAATAAAGATAGAAGGTGGTAAGGGAAAGAAACAACCAATCAAGACAAAAACCGAGATTTTATAGTGGTTCGGCTACGAAGCACCTATTCGCCCTACTTCACTCCCCGAGTATCCTACTCGAGATTTCACTATGTCAACAAGCTCCCTTTAGGCGGAGAAAACCGTTTACACGTCGCTTACGTTATTTTCCGATACTAAGCTAAATGTCGAGTCCTAATCTTAGCTAGAACCAATCTATCACTTCACAAGATATACACACTCACAAGATCTACACAATATCACAATCACACAAATACACAAGATAAATACAATAGAGTTTTGGTACTTATAAGAAATGAGGAAAGATCACTAATTAACACTTCGTTTCTTGACGAATACGAGTGTTTTTCTTTTGCACTTGAATGAGAGGGAAGAGATGAGAAGAAGATATTAGATCACTTGAAACAAGATCTAAGTATGTTACTGATCAAGAGTTTTAGTGAGAGAAAGAGGGTTTAGAAAGAGAAAGAAAAGACTAAAAAATTTCGTGCAAAGAGGAATGTTTTTCTGCTGGGAATAGAGCAGTATTTATAGGCAGGGAATCCCAACGGCTCTCTGGGGGCGGTCTCAGCGGTCCCTTATATATAAGGGGGCCGCTAGGCCTATAAGGGGGCCGCCGCTAGACCTGCTTCTTTTTTTGTCTTGTTTTGTGAAGAATTTTTACTGGGTGTAGAAGCTATCCGGTTGTAGGGAAATTTAAATTTCAAATTTTAAGTTTTTTATAAAAAAAATTATTTTAATTAGAAAATATTTTGTAAAATTACTTTTGTAGAATTAAAAGTGAGGATTAAGAGAAAAATATTTTCTTGATCACTAATCATGCTTAATTATTTTGTTTTCAATACCTTAAGTATTCACAATCTTAAAAATAAAATGTTTTTATACATTTAATAAATAGATTGTAACTTTTATTTTTATTGTAAACGTTTTTACAATTTTGTTAGTATTAAAACGTTGAAGATCGAAAAAATAAAAATAACGTTTTATAAGGCATTATTTTGTATTAACAATCATCCTCCTTTTTTTATGATGACCAAAATAGTAACTCATCTTAAATAAAATTAAATATGTCAAAATATTAAATGATTATGTTCCGATTTCTCCCCTTTTTGTCGAATACCAAAAATAATGATCTCCGAGTGTTGAAACGAACAGAAAATAAAATCGACGATATCAAGACTCCCCCTTGATGTATATTTCCCCTTGTTCGGGGCACCAATGGATCGACCTTACAAAGATTGTGTGCTAAAAATAAGGTTAGAAGTACAAGTGCAAGACAAATATTTTTCAAGTTAACACATTGCATTTAATTTAACCAAAGAAGAGTTTCATTCAGCCAACAAGAAACTCATAACTAGCACATCCAACTAATACATTCAACATAAAATTTAAAAACTAGATCTTAATAAGAGCTAAGACAAAATCATTACAATAGAAAGTAGATAATCATAAAGACATAATAAGGCATAGATCTACACTAGTTAAATTCTTGAAGAGTAGAAGATGCCAAATTAAAAAAAGGGGTTGTTATTAGTAAGCATTTGAGATTGTTTTAATTATGTGAGGAGGTTGTTATGAGGATAGGAGATTGAGTGGAAGGACCAATGATAGAGGATTTGATACGGATTGAAGGTCATCTTTTCCAATGATCGAAAGATTTTTGGGTATTCAAACAACAATGACAAAATTATGAATAAAGGTTTACTTGATCTAAGGAAGGTGGAGGGATGCATGGTGAGGTAGGAGGTGAAGGATTTGTGGCATCAATTGCTTGTTGAAGATTAATCTCAAGAAGATTAGATAAGTGATGAAGTTCATGTGTTATTTGGTTTGGAGATGGGTTTTGTGGAGGTGAGAGAGATGGTGAAGAATTGGTTGTGGAAGTAGAGGTAGGGTGTATTCCTATGGGTTGGTATGAGATGGTGGAGATTAGTGACTCTTAAGGCTCAAGAATTGCCCTTCAGAGTTTTCTATTTCTAGAGTAGTCATGAGTGGATTTGCTAGAGGTAGACATTGAGATCTTGATGATGAGAGAAAGATGTAGAAGAGAAGTGTAGATTGATAAGAGAAGAAAAAAATGATTGGGTTATATAGCAGATTTGGAAAAAGGCATGGTATTGGAGAATAAAGATTCTAGGAATTGGTTTTTTGTCCTAGAAAGGAAAGGATGGTTGGACCTAAGTAGAATAGGGTCAGATTTGCAGAAAAAGAGGGGACAAGAAAATTTCGTGGTTTCCTGATGGTGGTCCCTTATATCATGGCTGTCCCATTATATAATTAGGGCCGCCCTAAAAAAATAATAACTATATTAAGGGGACCGCTTATTGGATGATACCGAAATATTCCATAAGTTTAAAATTTTTAGAGTGGTTAATAAGAATTAAGAAGGTGATTATTGGCATTTCCATTTACTTTAAATAATCACATAATACAATCTAAAGGATAGAATCAAGTCATGTAATGTGCTCAAGATAAGCATATCAATGACTAAACTATCTACTAAAATGACACATATCAAACCATTAAATAATAATGTAGAACACATTATACACGACTGAGTTGATTATCCATGATAGAGGTTTAAGATAGTATTACATAGTAATTAATAATAGTACGTGTCCCTAGCAATAATCTAGAGGAATATTTTACAACCATCATTTGAGTCAACACTTTGAAGCTTCTTTTCGGAAGGATAAGTAATGTTTAATTTGATTTAAAGATAGTATAGATGAACCCAAGTTTTCATGGATTGCCAAAATGATTTGTATTTTGATATTCCGTAGACCGAGGATTAATTTTGATGATGAGATCATATAATGACGATTTAGAATCATTCCATATGGACATTGGAGAATTTGGCTAATTTTTAATATTATTTCCAACTCATTTGGTTATTGAAAGAATGGCAAAGTTGAAGGGGTACTTGTTAGAAAGCAATACATCATGTTGACAAGATGATGCAGGAAGAAATGGAGAGTAATTTAGGGCCAAATGCATTATCTGAATGATTATTCCAAGATCCATGTCATGACAAGTTCTCTTCCTTGAGGAATTAATGTTTGGAATAATTTGATTGTTCCGGTTTGTGTGTGATTTGATTAGATTAATTTGCCTTGAAGTTGAATGTGTTCTGATATGTATTGTTTGACTCTTGATTAGATTTTCCAAAGAGTTTGAGAGAGGGTTCTTCAAGTAAGAAACATTCTCCTTCACATAGAATGAGAGAAATTGAGCAATAACTCGAGTGAGAACTTAAATGTTCCTTTTCAATGCCTAAAAGTTAAGAAAGATGTTTAGAAGATCATCTTTGGTGATTTTCCCATCGAAGAAAATAAAATTTCAAGTAGAAATCTTCCTTGGACAAATTTATTACATGGAGTTCATATATTTTCGAAAGTTTGATAACTTGAAAAAGGGTTTGAATATTATTGTATTTATTGGATTCAGGAGATATAGGGCGACCTTCATGGATTGACCTACATTCTAGGTTTCGAATGATGGGTTTTAAGATATCAAGAATATAGTTTTCGTTTGAGATTGTTAGAACGTATGATTTTGTATATCATAATTCATCTTCCAAGGTCATTTCACCTAAAAATAGAACAGGATATTGAGTGAATTCCTTCATTTAACGAGATGCCTAGTGTGTGCCTATTTGCAACAAGTGTGGAGTAACGATTAACTCGACCTAAATATAAAATCCTAAGAGTTAATCCAAACGCTCCTTAATTTGATTTTGCTCATCCAAACAAGTCAAAAAATACATATGAATTATGTATCTCGAAATTTGTTCATGAGATCATTATGCATGTGTTTGAAAATGTTTTTAGGTTGGATTAACAATGTATAATAACAATTTTATTATGTTCCTAACGTGAGTGATTTGAAAATAAAATTGGGGTTTTAGTTCGAAATCAATTTTTTCAACAAATTCACAAATGTATGAAAATCCTATATCTACGGGAAGCATATTAGTTATACATTGTATCCTAGTTGTCTTAATTGTACAAAATTAAAAGAAAACACGAAAACCCCCAATTTCAATGTTTGGTGTTCATCATGAACTCTAGACTCAAATTGAAATAAAATAGATGAAATGACTTACAATTGATGATCTTTGTGATATTAGGATTGATTATTAGTATTGATTTGTTCTTCAATTGATGTTTTAATGGTTGAATTTGAGTTTTGGTGGGTTTTGGGTCCTGTTCGTCAATGGCAGCAGATAAAGGAGTGTTTGTTTTTGTGTTTTAAAAATTTTTGTTTAAGTGTTCCATATTATGGTCTGCTGATGGCTGTCCCCCATATCTCCTGGCGGTCCCAAATATACTAGGGGCCGCCCTCAGTAAAGGGTTTTGGACTTGAGTTTTTTACTAAAATTTAACAAAGAGGAGTGACATTTTAATTTGCATTTCGCGAATTAAGAATACTTAAAGTACTTCGGATGAAGTATTCAAGTTGTCACGACACGGAATGGAACACGGACTAGAATCGAAACTAGAAGAAGGAGAAGCGGACACATAAGGTTTATGGAATGTGTTCCATCATTCCTAAACCAAGACGTAGATAGTTAAACGATTCACGTTTAAGGGGTTTAGTAAGAATGTCGGCGATGTTGTCGACTGACGGAACTTTTTTGATTGAGATATGTCCTTTCTGGACATTATCACAAAGAAAGTGGAGATGTATTTCGATGTGTTTGGTACGAGAATGTTGCACCGGGTTTTTGCTAAGGTCAATCGCGCCTTTGTTGTCGCACATGATTGGAACGTCGTCGAGTCGTACGTCGTAGTCGATAAGAGCTTGTTTCATCCATAGTGCTTGTTGACATGCCTTTTTGGCGCTTACGTATTCGGCTTCGGTAGTGGATATAGCAAGAGCGGTTTGTTTCTTCGAGAACCAAGATGTCAAACAACATCCCACGAACGTACAAATACCGCTAGTGCTCTTTCCGATCTACAAATCTCCCTCTCCCGCAATAGATCAGAGTCGACATATATTTACGGTTTCTTCTATCCGGTCCCCTTTGGTACCAAATCCTAAGTCTAGTGCATTTAATGTAATCGGGAGATACTCTTAAACCACTTCAAAGGTGAGAATGTTTTTTGGGAGCCTCTTAAAGCGAGCACAAAGGCGAGACACTAAACATGATATCGGGCCTACTTGTCGTTAGTTATAATAAACTACATATCATGCCTCGATACTTGGTACTACACCGAACTCACACTCATTATCTTTCGTGAGTTTAGTAATCGAGACATGGGGGTTTTTCATTGGTTTAGAATCTTCTAGACCAAAATTTTCTCAAGCAATTCTTTAATATACTTAATTGATAAAAGAATTATAACATATTCTATTTTGTTTAATTTGTAATCCTAGGAAGAAGTTAAGTTCACCCATCATGCTCATCTCGAACTCGTCAGGCATGATTTTGGCAAATTCATCACACATGTCTTGACAAGTCAAACCGAATATAATGTCATCGACGTATATTTGAACAATGATGAGATTTGAACTTTTCTTCTTAGTAAAAAGAGTGTTATCTACCATTCCTACTTTATATTCATATTTAATAAGAAAAGCTTTTAATCTATCATACCAAGCTTTGGGTGCTTGTTTAAGACCATACAAAGCTTTCTTTAGTTTATAAACATGATCCGGTTTTTCAAAATCAATGAATCCTAGAGGTTGTACCACGTATACCTCCTCATTGATAAAACAGTTCAGGAATGCACTTTTTACATTCATTTGGAATAATTTAAAATCTAAAGCGCAAGCATAGGCTAATAATATCCTAATAGATTCAAGTCTAGCAACCGGGGCATAAGTTTCATCATAATCGATGCCCTCTTGTTGGTTGTAGCCTTGAGCAACTAACCTAGCCTTATTTCGAGAAACAATACCATTCTCATATAACTTATTTCTAAACATCCATTTAGTTCCTATAATTGTCATATTCTTAGGTTGCGGAACTAACTCACAAACGTCGTTAGCAACGAATTGGTTTAATTCTTCTTGCATGGCGACTATCCAACTTTCATCTCCTAAGGCTTCATTTACATTCTTATGTTCTATAGTTGATATAAAACAGTAGAAGTTGCTTTGGTTTTGGGCTTGTGATCTAAGGGTTCTTTGATTGAGGTTTCCTATAACATTTTCTATGGGATGGTTCTTAGATTCCTTAATATTAACTATTTCGTCAATCTCTAATGTTTCATCCTCAACAATATTTTCTAGGTTTTTCTTTCCGATTTCCCTAACAGCTTCTTCTTCATCTAGATCATCATCCACCAAGGGTGATGTCTTAGAGGGTGGAGGAGTTTCATCGAATGTCACGTTGAGTGATTCTTTGATTTTCCTAGTGTGTTTATTAAGAATGATATAGGCTTTCAACTATTTGGGAGTAAGCCTAGAAGAAACACCTTCATATGACTGTGGGTCAAAACTGGTAAGCAGCCTTTAGTGTTTAAAATGAAGCTCTTGCTTACAAACAACTAAAATAGTCAATATTAGGTTTTCTACCTCCAGAGAATTCATAAGGTGTTTTTCCTAGAATGGCCATCTAATTAGAATTTCGATTAAGAAATATAAGTTGAAGTACTACTACGAGACGTTAACCAAAACTTTGTTGGTAACGAATTGCTCCGAGTTCACATGGTTCTACTTTTTTTCCTTGAAGTTTCCTATTTTCCTTTCAACCCCGCATTTGATTGAGGAGTTGCGAGGAGTCTAGAAGATACGATAAAACCATTGGCATTACAAAATTCTCCAAATTGTACCTCAATTATCAAACCAAACTCGCCTAACCGAGGTTGGATCTTATTGACACTATTAAACAACCTAATTGGTTTTGAATTTTCCTATTGAATATTTCGAATTGATCGAAAGCTTCGGTTTTATCCTTAAGGAATCTAGTCCAAGTATACCTAGAGTAATCATCTACTATGACTAGGGTGTAAACGTTTCATTCCTCCTCGTAAATCCGTACAGGCGATGGACCAAGGAGATCCATATGGAGAAAGTTCTAACATGCTATTCGTTGAGACGTAACATTCTTAGCTTGTGTGCTAGCGTGAGCTTGTTTTCTCCATTTAAACAAGCATCACAAAAAGTTGATTAAAACTTAAGCTTAGGTAGGTTTCTAACTAATTCCTTAGAGGTCAACGATTGAATGAGACAACGTTGTTAGGAATAAAGTTTCTCCTTATCTAAGTAACCAGACAGTACAATAGTTAGTAACCGACAGTTAACTTAGTACCTGACGGTCAAAGTTTTAGTACGGCTGGTTAGTTAGTACGTTAGTAGTAAAAAGTAGTACCGATGGGAAGATATTTAAAAGAAATTTGTGAGATATTTGTCATAAGAAAGTCATGTAAGACTTTTAGGGTTATCCTTGGTCCTATAAAAAGGATAAAACTATTGACATAGATAGAGACAGACAAGAAAATATATGAAATAGACAATTACAAATCAATAATCATATCAAAGTTAGCAACCTGTAAACTCACAAGAACAGTTTTAACAAAGTTTTTTTTTTTTTTTTTTTTTTGTTAATTAAGTAAATCATTATTCTTCTTAGTACTATGTGTTAAGATTCCGCATTAAACATATTGTATTTAAGTCATTGTTTCTACATAGTCTGTCTGTATTTAACATCTAGGGCTATCATCCTTTATAGGCTGCAAAGGATCCATTCCTTTAAAAGAACCACAATTGGTATCAAGCTTTGTAGAAACTTTTATAAGAATACAATCAATCTTAGTTTATACATCTCAAACCAACAAATTTAAACATGTCAGGACCACAAGATGAAAATCCACCACCACCACCTCCACAACAAACTCACAGCCCCAACACAACAACAAACTCCTCATACAGTCTCAACCATCAAACTGCCTACTCTCAAGAAGGGAGAATATGATATATGGGCTATGGAAATTAAACACTATCTGGCTCATACAGATTATCCAATCTGGGAGGTTATTCAAAATGGAAATGGTCCTGTGTCAGTCACAACTGATACTGCAGGACAAATCAAGATTTTGCCTCCTAAAACAGCAGAAGAGATAGTGGCTAGAGAAAGAGAAAGAAAAGCAAGGACCACCTTGCTAATGGCCAATTACCAGTAAGATCATCTAGCAATTCATAAGAATGACTGATGCCAAAAGCAATATGGAATGCCATCAAATCAAATTCGTGGAAATGGATGAATCCAAAAAGATGCAGAAGTACATCTTGAAGCAACAGTTTAAAGGATTCACTGTATCCAACTCAGATGGGATACACAAAGGCTATGAGAGATTTCAAAGTCTTCTCAGTCAACTATAGATTCATGGAGCAAGGTTATCTACTGAAGTGATGCAGATCAAAAATTTCTAAGAATCTCTACCTTCAGCTGTTTACAAGTATCCTTAATCATGAGGAACAAAACCAGAATTGACAGTCCTCAGTTTGATGACTTGTACAACAACTTAAGAGTCTTTTGAGAATGATGTAAAAAGCTTCTAACTGCATTCATCTTCCAAACTTGCCAAATGTAAGCATTTTGTTTCTTTCTGAAAACCCCACATACTAATATGATGAATAGTACCGCTTATGGTTGTTCCCATTACTTCTGTCAAACACAAAGCATGTAACAAACATCAAACATCAACATCATCATATTCCTATCTTGCAAGTCATTCAAGCTGTCCTCAATTGGATCATGAGGATTTAGATCAAGTTGATGAATATGACCTTGAAGAAATGGACTTGAAATGGCAAGTAGCAATGATCTCAATGAGAATCAAAAAGTTCTACAACAAGACTGGAAGAAAGCTACAATTTGAATGGCAAAAGACTTGTAGATTTGATAAAAAACCAAAAGTGGAATGCTACAACTGCCACAAAGACAGGGCATCTTGCAAGAGAGTGTAGAATCAAAGAATAAAACAAGGAGGAGGGATGGATGGAAATACTGGGAAATAGAGATGGAACATGAACTGAAAGAAAGAAGAGTCGAAAGCATTAGTGACATTTGATGGTTGAAAAAGAATGACTGGACCACTCATTACTAAAGATGATGATGATTATGCTTTAAAATGGCTAACAACAACTCAGGATCTGACATACAGTATATTCATGTTCAAAGGAGTGTAAAGAATCTTATGCAAAGCTTAAAAAACTATATGATGCTCAGAAGAAGGAACTAAGTAATGCTAGGTAGAGATAAAGGCTTATACACAAAGTCTTAAGAAAGGTTTGAAGCACAACCATTCCCACAACAAGGTCAACTTTGGTATGAACAAAATCAAATTTAGTGAAAATAGATTAGGAATGATAAAATAAAGATGTTCTAACATACATATCATAAGATTTGTTGGCTAAAGCTGCAAAAAGAAAAAGATGATTTAGAGAATATAAGTAATAAATTGAATCATTCTACAAAAACACTTGAATAGAATCATAAATGTCAAATGTCTGCGACTCCTGATAAATTTGGGCTAGGGGGTATGGTGATTGATGGTGCGCGGAGTTCAGATATGAGTGTGGGATATTAGGGTGAGTTATGAAAATGAAACGATTGGCACAAAGTGTCCTTTTAATACAAAAGAAAGTGATTTGAAAATACTACTTTGTATAAAACAGCTTTATAAATCCGTGTGAAATGCAAGCGGTACCACCCCACCCATGACAAGGAAATTAATGCCCTCTGGACCTGACATTGAAATAGATGAATCAACAATAAAATATATGGCCAGAAAGACTCCAGCAAGTGAAAATGAATCCCAAACAACTGCACTTGATACATGTTAGCCTCAAAACATTATACAGAAATTTCTGAATTAGTATGTGAATCAGTAGATGTCAATTAAATCAAAAATAGAAGTGTGCAACCTAAGGTAATGGTCGGAATGCTCCCAATTATTGAAGAATAATGAATTCGATAGTATGATGAGCATGTGTAAGTGAAAGATAGGAAGAGTCTTGGACAACACAGAGGTTTTGCTACCAAGCAAGTAAAAACTTCTAGTAAAATGTTTAATATAGTTCCAAAACCTAGTCAAAAACCTTGTAAGGTTAACAACAAACAATTGGAACCATGAGATTAATGAAAAGCATGTTTGGTCTGTGAGTAGTTTTATAGTCATTTAATAAGAAGATTGTGACTATCATGTCAAAATGGCTAAGACAAAATGAGCCACATAAACAAAAAAATGGTTGTGTTGGAGGATTGTGGGCGGGGATGTGGTCTGTCTAAGGTAATGGTACAAAGGAAAAGACAAACAGATTTTTGAGGAAACAAACATGGGACAATGCTTAAATAATAAATAAACAAAATCAGTTTGGTACCATTGGCAGTACAAACAAAACTGGAACTAATTTCCAGTTAATACTGCCTAAGGCTAGCAGTACTACCAAAGGTAGTACTGGCTAGACAAAGTAATTAACAGTCAGGACAAACAAACAGCACTGCTCTAAAAAATAATATAGTTAAGCCCATGATGAATGGTGTTAGACCAGCAAATGTTTCTAACAAAACTAATTCACCATCATCAAGACCTTTCAAGAGAACAACAGTACTGAAAACAAAATTTTCAAACCAAAAGGTTTATACTACTAAGGTAAAAGAAGTTAGTACTGTTGAAGAAAAATGGGTCATTGCTGTTAAGTCCTCAGCAAGTTGTAAATGGAGAAAACCTTGGATACAACAAAAATATCCTCTCCAAATACAATATATGGATCTAGCCTTAGAAAATTAATTCATCTTTCTAAGATCCACTAGGCAGACTCAAGGCCGCAAAAAGGCTTGGGTTCCCTAAGAGAGAACTAATTCTCTTTCCTTTTGAATGGTGCAGGATAATCCAACACAGAACTTAAAAAGAAAAAAGGAATAATTGATAGTGGATGTTTCCAGGGCACATGGACAATGGAAACAAGGGCCTACCTGCTGACTATCAAGACATTAATGGTGGCCCTGTTGCTTTTGGAGGAAGTAGAGGATATATTACTGGTAAAGGTAAAATACAAACTGGTAAGTTAGATTTTGAGATGTAAGCTATGTAAAAGACCTTCAGCATTTCAATCTCTTTTCTGTGTCCACAAATGTGTGACAAAAAGAACAAGGTTCTGTTTACTGACTCTAAATGTCTTGTTTTGTCTCCTGAATTTAAGTTACCCGATGAAAATCAAGTATTACTTAAAGTCCCCAAACAAAACAATATGTACAGCTTCAATTTAGAGAACATTGTTTCTTTAGGAGGATTGGCTTGTTTAATTGCAAAAGCCACAACTGATGAATCTAACAAATGGCATAGGAGGCTGGGTCATGTCAATTTCAAAAACTTAAACAAACTTGTAAAGGGAAACCTTGTAAGAGGTTTACCTTCAAAGATCTTTCAAAATGACCACACTTGTGTTGCTTGTCAGAAAGGAAAGCAACACAAGGCCTCCTATAAGGCCAAATCAGTGCTAGCTCTATTAGTAACACCCTACAACTATCTTCCATATGGACTTGATTGTGGACTCTACATCTAGTTAGGGGGGGGGGGGAAGGGGGGGGGGGAAGGGTGGGAGCATAAACCATAAACCTATTGTTTTGGTTATCACTGATGATTTTAGCAGATTTAGTTGGACATTTTTCTTAAGAACTAAGGATGAAACAATGCAATCCTTCCTTAAAGACTTTATAAGACAAATAGAAAACCAATTGAA
The DNA here is from genome assembly GCA_026074375.1 of Tanacetum coccineum. Classification (NCBI taxonomy): domain Eukaryota; kingdom Viridiplantae; phylum Streptophyta; class Magnoliopsida; order Asterales; family Asteraceae; genus Tanacetum; species Tanacetum coccineum. The sequence continues at coordinate 1,299 of BQNB010035290.1, read as the reverse complement.
TCAAAAGGTTAAAACCATTAGATGTGATAATGGAACAGAATTCAAAAACAGGGATATTAATGAATTCTGTGGTTTAAAAGGGATCAAGAGGGAATATAGCAATGCCAGAACTCCACAACAAAATGGAGTTGCTGAGAGAAAGAACAGGACCCTTATTGAGGCAGCAAGAACAATGCTTGCAGATTCATTTTTACCTAACACTTTTTGGGCTGAAGCAGTTAGTACTGCCTGCTATGTTCTTAACAGGGTATTAGTGACCAAGCCTCATAATAAGACACCTTATGAACTTTTAACTGGTAAAACACCAATTATAAGTTATATAAGACCTTTTGGGTGCCATGTGACCATCTTGAATACCATAGACCACTTGGGCAAATTTGCTGGAAAATCTGATGAAGGATTTTTGGTTGGGTATTCTCTACAAAGCAAGGCTTTTAGAGTATACAATCTTGTAACCAAAAGAGTTGAAGAAAACCTGCACATAAACTTTTTAGAGAACAAACCCAATGTTGCAGGGATTGGACCAAATTGGCTTTTTGACCTTGATTATTTGACTGATTCTATGAACTATCATAATGTTAGTTCAGAGAATCAAGCTAACCTTCATGCAGGTCAACAAGAATCTAAACAAGACACAGGTACAAAAGACAAAATTGATTCAGGGAATTCTCACATAGAAGATGAAACTGATCAAGACTGCTTTGAACTTCCAATATGGCATTCCTGGTCTTCAACAAACAAATCTTTTTGGATGATCTTGCAAGACTTCAAATCCAAGAAAAGGAAGCTAATGAGGAAGCTGAAGCTCTCAGAAAGAATCTTGATCAAGAAACTGAGATCTTGGTTACTCAAGGAGGAGCTGGTAAGTCAAGCAGTACTAACATTATTAGTACTGTTAGCACAACAACTAAAGCTAGCGGTACTAACCTTGTTAATACTGGCGGTACTAACCCTGTTAGTACTGATACAACCAATTCTCAAGAAGATGACTCTGAAATACCTCCACTTGAGGATATTCATCAAGATGCTACTGATGGCATCTTTACACATTCATCTTATGATGATGAGGGTGCAGTGGCTGACTTCACAAATTTGGAAACAGTTGTGAATGTTAGTCCTATTCCCACATCAAGAATTAATCCCTCTCATCCTTCAGAACTCATACTAGGAGATCCAACCTCAGCAGTACAAACAAGAAGCAAACTAAATAAAAGTTCTGATACTCATGCTTTTGTTAGTTATGTTCAAAAGCAAAGGAGAACCAATCATAAGGACTTTCATCATTGTTTGTTTGCATGT